>JAOTQR010078711.1:0-89759 GCA_025774065.1 Solanum ossicruentum
ATTTTTTTTTTTTTTTTTTTTTATTTTTTTTTGGATTATAATTTTATTTTTGTGTGGGGAGTGATGGTTGGGGGGGGGGGGGGGGGGGGGGGGGGGGGGGGGGGGGGGGGGGGGGGGGGGGTAGTATTGACATAGGTAGAGTCAGAAACTTCCATAGTAGTAGGAGTTGACACAGTTTCTTAGGTTGCAGGACAAAAACTCCTCTATATATATTAGGAAAGGTGAAATATAGGAGAAAAAATAATAAGTCAAAATAATCAATGAATTTAGGTAAATATTATTACAATAATATTTTAAGTAGTATATATAGATAGATATAAACAATACTTGAGTCGTGCTAGGTACTATCCTACGAACTATTTTAGCAACGTGAAATATTTTTCCAGGAGTAAACAAGCCTTCTCTAAATACTTAAAGGATACAAGAATCAACAAAATAAAACTACTATAAATTAAGCAAGTCGGAAATAGGATTATAGTAGTAAGCTAAAATTGTAAGAAAGCCAAACTATGTGAAAATGTAGTAACTTTCTTTTCTTTTTCTTTTCTTCTTACTCACTTCTTATTCTTTCATCCATTTTTTCAAGAATGAAGACACATATATATACTTTTTGAAACTTGGTGATTAAGTATGATATAAGGTCGCCATGCATATGGTCATGAAAGTACCATGCAAAGGGTCATGAAATTTCCATGCATATGATCTTGAAAATACCATGCAAATGGCCATGAAATTGCCATGTATTTAGCCATAACATTGCCAAGCATTTGGCCTTTGGCCTTGTATTTGCCATGTAAAGAGTGAATATTTATCATATAATATTTCTTTTCACAAAATATTTTTATGTAGTCATCAATGACATATTTTAACGAAGTAATGACATATAGAAAATGGTTAAAATATTTTTAAAAATATCTAATAAGGAGTTACTTATTTCACCAAGTAACTAAAGGGCAATTAGGAAAGTGGGTCATGTGATGTCAATAACATCATCACTTACCTCATTAGAGCTGACGATACCTCCAACAAGGTAAGGGCTTCTAGACATAAAATAAGTGAACCTCAAAGTTGAGTTACACTTCTCATTACTTCCAGTTTTGCTCATAACAAGTCTTAAATGAGAACGTAAAGTAGCCTTTAGAGTCTCAATGAATTCTATTTTCACTGTAAAAAATGGAATATTATTGCTCTTGCCTTATTCCACGAAGAGAAGTTAGTCTAAGACAACTATAATGCAAGGAAAGGTAAAAAAAATAAAGCAAAAATAGTCAAGATAACAACTGAAGGTAAAACACCCACATCTAAGTAGCTCTTCCCAAAATCAGGTGTCACTTGTATAAGACTCTGTTACGTACAAAGCTATGAAAGAAGTTATAAGTCTCATTTGTCTTTGTTCCACAAATAAAACAAACACAAGATAATAAAGGAGCCTTAAGGACCAAAAACATAAGTTGCTACCTCTCAAGAGAATCCTAATGATTGGCCCAGTTAAAGTAAGAAGGAAAATTAGGAAGACCCGGGTTCACAATCTACACAAGTATAGAAGTAAGGGGTGAGTACCAAACAACATGATACTCAACAAGTAAATAATAAATTCAAAGACAAAGTAATAAAGAACACATGTATACTTTATATCAAATCAAACATCTGAAATTACAGTACTCCTACAAGCAGACAAGTTGTCACGATCCAAAAATAAATGTCATGTTGGCACACATTTCAATAAAAAAGGAAAAATCATATATGAGACTTCTCAAAGGACAGTCATACCATAAACGAAATGAAATAGAACACAACAATGAAATTATCCCAAAAGTCTGTTGTCATAAGTCTAAAGAGCATCTAATACAGTTCTAAAATGATAATACAACCCACTCTTTAAATAGAAATACAAAGTACTATAGGATGTAAAGTTGATGGTGATTTTAAGCACATGATCTCACCATCAAATTTGATATGGAATATCCACTAGAAGTAATCAGCTGCAGTGAGGATAGTCCTAACTAGAATCTTCATCTAAAGAGGGACACAAAAGTAGGAATGAGTACAATTCATATGTATTCAGTAGGTTTGACTTACTGTATACTTGAAATTGATTAAATTATGTAATAAATTAAGGAATGGTTTAACCTAGATACAAAAAAGCCACTTCAGCATCGATGCCGCTAATTTATCTAGAATGACGTGAATAAAATAAACACATAAGATTAAATGTTATCATATATCATAAGATAAATCAAATATTTAAAGATTAAATAGATAAAATGATGCAATAGATAAGTGGTCTGGTGGAATCAAGGCTATTGCACAACTTGTTCTATGCACCTATCGAGCTTCCAAACATGAACCAATGGGGATTGACAAATCATATACCTCATCACAATCTCAATATCTCATTCTCTTTGTCAATTAGCTTATTCTCAAGGGTTTTAAAGGTGTCTCATTTTTTTTCAAAAAGTTATTTTAATGTTTCTCAACTTGTCATGTTCCATGATTTGATGAGTGCATACCAATACACAAGTATAGAGGTAATAATTATCTTAACACGTACACAACAGTTTCAAAGTTCTTAAAATTCAACTAAATTATGATAAACATGCTTACTTATAAAAATTAGGATAAGTAAGTTTGAAATAACAACCACAACTAGAGAGAAGCATTTTACTTCTCAAAATATGCCGCAATTCATAACTCAATGCAAAAGCATTTCATTTTTCAAGGTATTATCTATTCCATACCTCAACCTACTCTCAGACATCATAAGTCCAATAGTATTACAAACCTCTATCACTTGTAATTTAAGAAATGCATTTTCACGACCCAAGCCTAGGCCTAGGCGTAACATGTCAAATGGGAAACCTGAAAGGATCCTAAACTAGACTCTTAAGCATACATGACACATCTTTGGTTGGCGAAGAATAATTAAAGAACAAACATATAATATTAGGGGAAGCGAGACTTTGGACTCAAGCTACTAGGATGCCATCGGGGAAAGGATTGACATGAACACATAGCAAATAATGACTAAGGGATGAGTAAGTATGACTCATGCAATGGGGCAATAGAGGCTTAGGACTTTCATCTCATCACAACAGCAAGCGATAACACATAGGGGAAAATAGGGACTAAGGGATGTCTTTAAGAGTTACATAACATATTAAGGGTCAAGGTCATGACATACATATCCATGTCTAACAACATCTCTACCATTAGTGGAACGGGGCCTAAGATATCTCCCGGGCTCACCCTCAAAAGATAAATATCCATAAATAGACAAGTCATTATAAAGCATAAAAGTAAGTGGATATTATCTCAGAGATGGAGGTCTCACCAATAACACTATTCAATTGGTCTGTCTAGCCACGTGGAGGAGGAGGATGAATAGGAGCTTTAGTCCTTACAAGGTTAGATCATGTAGAAAAAAGAAAATATGAGTTAGTACTTGGAATGTACTATGTATGCATGATACAATACAACAAGGAATATAAGACATGATTAAATAATATACATAACAATAGTCAATGATAAAGGTTCAATATGACACAAATGATTAATGCTTAGTCAAAACATGCATGAAGACTCTTCAAGTCACATGACATATCACACATAGATGAGAAGGGACCCTGACCGACATGTAAGACTGAGAGAGCTACTACTTGGAATCCTGATGTTCACTCCACATAGAATAAGAAGTGTTCTACTTTGCTAAGGTAAATTAAACACTTCACCTTACAGACATCTACCCCATTTCAGAGAATATTTCACAAATACAATATAGGAATACCACCCTTTTTCGTTAACATAGAAGAAGAACCTTATGGGAACACCACCATTTTCAGTTCATTATGTACATGAGCTATATGGATCTATTAGCGAATCACAAACCCATGGTGGCAACATAGTTAAGGGATAATGGTTACCTACTGAGATCCTCTTGGTGCTATGTCACAGTCCCAATGAATACTGAATTCATATTCATAGTCATAGTATACAAAGTTTTATTATATCATAATATCATCATAGAGTAACTCATCAAAATCAAAGCTTTGTAATATCAAGATAGGGCTTCATATCATTTATAATTTTCACAATATTCTCATAGCTTATAACATGCATAATAGCCCTTCAAATTTCATAACATCCGTACTTCACATATCTTTCCCTAAGGCTTTCATCAACATAAGAAGCTTTGCACATAACTTGATCAAACATGGTAGGTATACTTATATATGATTAAAATTATACAATCTTAAGTGTCAATAACATGAAAGAAGTGAAATAGAGTCATCTGAGAATTGTTCAAAGTAACCCACTAACAAAGTAAAACTTGATAAGGGAAACATTAAAACCTTATGTAAATCATATATTTCACAAGGCATCTTATAGTAAAATAGTTTACAATGGTAAAATATCATAAATTACTTCATAATATCATCAGGTAAAAGAGTTCACGCAACAACCATGAGTAACCCATGACTTGAAAATAGTTGAAGAAGAGGGTTGGTTGAGCTTTGTGGAAGAAAGGTCTCCCCAAATCAAAACCCAAATACCTTGGTGTGATTGGAGATGAAAATCTTGTTGGAGAATGAACAGAAACCCAAAACCCTAGCTTGGACCTTCTACTTGAGAATATTGAAGAACTTTGAGAGTGTTAGGGAGGAGTTGAGGACTTAGGATAAGAATGAAGGAGAATGGAGTAGTTTAGTGTTATATAGGGATAAAAAGGGCTTATTCGGGGACCTAAGCGACGTAGAATAGGCTTAGAATATTAGGAAATGTCGAAATTTCCTCTTCTTAAAAGTTGTCGGACCAGACCACGAGATCTCAATTACAAGTCGTGGTCCAATCCATGGGTCATGGAATGGGGTCTTGTCCTGCTAACTTTTTGGACCCTTAGGAACCTTCTATGAAGCTCAAACCACGACACCACCTATGGTCTATCAACCAATCTAGAAGCTATGCTGTCAATTTGTACTCCAAACTTCATAAAACTATTTCCACCAAGTCTGCCCAACATTCCACGAGCATAAATTACAGATCGTGAAACCATCTACGATATGTAATTTCCTGTGTACATTGGTGGCCCCTTAAATGGAGCTACTGGATTTTCACCCTCGAAGTGACGAAACCCAAGTATGGCCTATATACCATTTCACGATCTGGATACCTCCTTATAGACACCACTTACACTTAGAAAATTTCAGGATTTATTTCTCATGAACTTTCATACCTTCCCACATATAGGGTCTTACATTAACTCCCCTTGGGTTTATTCATCCCCAAATGTGATAAACATAAGCTCAAAGGAATAGAATATATAAATCATATGCAAAAATTCAACATGTACATCATGAAAATTTTCAAAACATTTCAATAAACATCTATAATGTAACCTCAAAATCACATAATCATGTATCAATGACATGCAAGGAAGGGGAGGTTCTCACTTTAAGAAAATCTTTGTACATCAAGCTTGATTAGAGTGGAAGAAATATGGGGTATCTTTCATGTCTGTTTCGTCTTCCCAAGTGGAACTTTCTACTTATTCGTTCCTCGAAAGGACTTTGACAGATTTATATCTTTTTTTCTCAAACTCTTCACTTACCTATCCAATATTTCCATCGAAACTTCCTCATAGGTCAAATTCTCTTTGACATTTACCACCTCTAAGGGTATAATGGAACTAGGCTCTCCAACACTTCCTCAAAATGGAGACATGGAAAATAGAATGAACCATAATCATTACCATGGGCAAATCGAATTTGTATGCAACTTTATAAACACGTCTCATGGTTTGGTAAGGCCCTACAAACCTAGCACTTAGCTTCCCTTTCGTGCCAAATCATACCAAATTTTACATTGTCAAAACCTTCAAGTACACCCAATCACCAACTTTAAATTCAAGGTCTCTCCTCCTAGTGTCAGCATAGGACTTATGCCGACTTTGACCTGTCTACAATCTTTCCTTATCACGCACACCTTTTCTATAGCTTTCATAACCAAATCCAGATATAATAAAGCCATTTACCCCGTTTTACACCACCCAACTGAGGATCTACAATGTTTGACATATAGATCTTCAAAGGGATCCATTTTGATGATAGTATGATAGCTATTATTATAAGCAAAATTATTAAGTGGAAAATGCTCATTCCAACTACCTTTAAACTCCAAGACACAAGCCCTAGGAATATATTTATGATTTTGAATAGTCCTTTTGGCTTGACCATCCATTTGTGGGTGACAGGTCGTGCCAAGCTTAAATTTAAGTCTTCTTTGGAAGGATCTCTAAAAGTACAAAGTGATTCAGCACTATGACCCAAAATAATAGCCAATGGGACCCTATGCAATCTAACCAACTAATGAATGTACAACTTGACATAATCTTTGGTACCATAAGTCATTTTAACTAGTAGAAAGTGAGCCGACTTTGTCATTCTATCTACCACAACCCATATAGAATAAAAACTCCTCTTAGTCTCAGGAAAGCTAATCACAAAGTCTATGTTGATTTTTTCCCAATTCCAAGTAGGAATCTCTATATCTTGTGCTAGGCCATCCGACCTTTGAAGTTTGGCCTTGACTTGTTGGCAATTATAACAATCGGCTACAAACATTGCAATATCTCTTTTCATACTACACTTCCCTCAAATCTCTATACATCATAGGAGAATTGAGGTTAATGGAATAATATGAATTATGAGCCTCTTTCAAAATCAAGTCTCTCAACCCATTACATTCGATACACACAATGTACCTTCATATCTAATAACACCATCTCCCCCTTGGGAGAAAACCTCTACCTAGGCATCTTCTACCAAAGCTTTCAATTCTGACAATGTGGGGTCAATGTCTTGTTTGGATTTGACCTCTTCAATTAAGGAATAATTAGAACAATTCACAACCACCGAACCTCCATTTTCACTTCATCCAACCTAACTCCCAATCTAGCCAACCGATAAACTTTTCTTGCCAATTCTTTCTTTCCATCATCCATGAGCCATACTTTCCATGGACACTCTACTTACAACATCAACCACAAAATTAGCCTTGCCCATATGATAATGCAAATCCAGTCATAATCCTTAAGAAGTTTCAACCACCTCATTTGCCCTAAATTTAGATCTCTTTGGGTGAACACGTATTGGAGACTCTTATGGTCGATGAACACATCTAGATGAACCCCATATAAATAGTGATGCCATATCTTCAATAACAAATACCATAGGTAATAACCTTGTCAATTTGAATCAATACATACCCCAAACCGGCTCTTGAAGCATCACAATAAACCACAAACCTTCTAATCCTTTCGGTAGAGCCAAAATAATAGCGAATATAAGCTTGTCTTTCAAAGTTTTCAAACTCCTTTCACATCCATCCGTGCAAACAAATTTTTCCTTCTTTTGCTTCAATTTTTTTAAGGGAGAAGAAATTGAAGAGAAACCCTCAACAAATCTTTGGTAGTAACCCGCCAAGTCTAAGAAACTCCTGATATTAGTAAGAGTCAAGGGCCTGGGCCAATTTTTCACTATCTTCTTCTTTTTAGGGTCCACTTTGGTCCTTTCGCTCTATACCACATGCCCTAGGAATGTAACTTCCTTCAACCAAATCTCACATTTGTCGAACTTGGCAGATAACCTTTGTTCCCTCAACGTTTGCAATACTACCCTTAGATGTTTCATATGATCCTCCTCATTTCGAGAATAAAATAAAGATATCATCTATAAATATCACCAAAAACATGTCAAAGTAGGTTTTAAAGACCCTATTTATAAGAACGATAAATATCATCAAAGGATTAGTTAGGCCAAAGACATCACCACAAATTCCAAATGCCCATATCTAGTTTGAAAGGTTGTCTTTGGAATGTCACATTCTTTCACCCTCAATTGACGATACCTAGATCGAAGGTCAATCATTGGGAAGTGGATGTCCCCTCGTAATTGATCAAATAAATCATATATCCGAGGTAGGGGATATTTGTTCTTCACAGTTACTTTATTGAGTTGTCATTAGTTAATGCACATTCTAAGTTAACTCATCCTTCTTTCTTACAAATAACATTGATACACCCAAAAGTTACTTGGTAGTCCTCATAAAACCCTTCTCCAATAAAATTTTCAATTGCTTCTTCAAATCCTTCAATTCCGTTGGGGACATACAATAAGGGGGAATGAAAATATGTTAAGTTCTGGAGATGAGGTCTATACCAAATTATATTTCCCTTTTGAGACAAATACTAGGTAGTTCATCGGGATAAACATCAAGAAACTCACTAACCACCAAAGCCCATTCAATAGGAGGGACATTAGACTCAATATCCTTAACCCTTACAAGATGATAAATGCAACCCTTAGAAATCAATTCCCAGGCCTTAAGAAAAGAGATGAACCTACCTTTTACCATTGAGTCACGACCTTCCCGTTCAAGGACGAGTTGTCAGAGAATTGGAAATTAACTTTGTGGGTCCTATAATTAATAAAAGCATGATATGCATGTAACTAATCTATCCCAAGGATAATGTCAAAATCTACCATGTCATGTTCAACACAATCATAATGCAAGACTTTATGCAATATTGACACGAGACAACCCCTATAGACTCTCCTAGCAACAGTGGACTTACCAATAGGAGTAGTACCTCAAAGGGTTCACATACAATTCGAGGCACACATGAATTCTATTAAATAGGAGTAATAAAATAGAGAGTGACACCTAGATCCAACAAAGCATATATATCAAAATTGTAGATCTTTAACATACTAGTAATAACATCAGTTACTTCATCCACCTATTGCCTCCCCTGAAGAGCATAAAACTTGTTATAATATGGAATACCTCTTTGTTGGCCACCTTATTCTCTTTGATCACCATAAGTAACATGTCCTTGGGACGACCCTATATTCCCTTGTTTGGATAATCCACAATCTTGTGGTCCATTTTCCATACTCTAAGCGAGCACCCACATCATAGTAGCATCCACGACCATGATTATTTTTCATACTTCCTAGACTTAGGAATAATTTGACCACCATTACCACCTTAAGCTCTAGGTTTGGGCACCCTACCATTAGAAAACCTTTGGTTTTGAGCATTGGAGGACCCTTGACCTTGGAATTTGTAGCCTTGTTGAAAATGACCACCTCTAGCACTTTGAAATCCACTATCACAACGAGCCCTCTTGGACTCCCCATTCCTCATCTTCCTAAGTGTTTTCCCTTAAAGTTTCTTGACATAAGTCATGAGTCGAGACAAGTCCATATCTTTTATGAACATGGTTGTATGATATTCTTCATTGATCAAGTCAGACACTTTCGACACAAACTTGTGCCTTCTGGCCCTAAGGTTGGCGATCAAGTGAGGAGCATACTTTGAAGGGTTTTTGAATTTGAGGGAATACTCCCTAACACTCATGGAACCTTGCTTCAGTTTCATAAACACCATGTTTTGGCTCCCTTAGTTCAATGGGAAAGAAACAGTTAAGGAAGGTGGCCTTGAATTCTTCCCAAGATATAGGCTCTTCATTTTCACTTTCTAGCTTCCATTGAGCAAACCACAGTTTAGCAAGACCCTTTAGGTTGTAGGCCTCTAATTCCTCCTTCTCTTTCGAGCTTACCTCCATAATAAAAAGAACCTTGTAGACCTTTCCAATGATTTTTTATGGGCCTTCCTCCACTTTTGAGCCATAGAACTCTGGAGGGTTCATCTTTGTAAAATCCCTCTATCTTAATGCAATGGAGGAGCATGAGGAGCTTGAACCCCTCGATTGGCCACGAACTTACCAGCAAAGTTACGACATTCTGGTATTCGGCATGAGTGACCCCTTCTTCTTCTTGGGGATCTTGTGGGGCTAGAGGGGCCGACTCGCCCTCGATAGTGAGAGCTCTTTGTGTCATTCTTCTTGGTGGGATAATTTAGAAGAGCAAAAGACCATCCATTAGTCAAAGGAAACCTTAATTCATATCTAAAGCATGACACAGAATTTATGAAGAATTGAATGATTTCTTAAAATTCCTTATAGCCTCCTATTCATAGTTATAGTTCACTTCACAACTATGAACAATACCCTACTTGATGTGGTGTTTTCAATTTCTGAGGACCATTTACCAACCTAATGCTCTAATATGAAGCTTGTCATGACCCAAGCCTAGAGCCTAGGTATAACAAAGTGAATGGGGAACCCGAAGGGACCCCTAACAAGTCTTTTAAGCATACATGTCACATCCTTGGTTGGGGAAGCATAATTTAAAACAAACATATAATTCTAGGGGAAGCGAGACTTTGAACTCAAGCTATGGGAATCTCATCAGGGAGAGATTGGTATGAGTAAATAACAAATAATAACTAAGGAATAAGTAAGTATGACTCACTCTATATGGCAATAGGGGCTTAGGAATTTCATCTCATCACAACAACAAGTGTCAACACATAGAGGCAAATGGGGACTAAGCGATGCATTTAATAATTACATGGCATAATAAGAAATAAGCTCATTTACATACATATCCATGTGCAACAACACCTCTAGCAAGAGTGGAATAGGGGCCAAGACATCTCCTAGGCTTACCCTCAAAAGATAAATATTCATTAATAGACAAGTCTTAACAAATCATAAATGTAAGTAGATATTGCCCCCGAAATAGAGGACTCACCTATAGCAATCTTCAATTGGTCTATCTAGCCACGTGGAGCAGGAGGATGAATAGGAGCTTTGGTCTCTACATGGTTAGATCATATATGCAAAGAATGTATATGTTAGTACTTGGAATGTACTAAGTATGCAGGATGCAATCCAACAAGGAACATAAGCCATAATTTAAAAATATGCATAAGCATAATCAATGAATAAGAGTTCAATATGACATGAATATCAATGCTTAGTCAAAACATACATAAAGAATTATCAAGTCACATGACATATCATACGTACATAGAAATAGACCCTAATCAACATGTAGGACCAAGCTAACTACTTCTTGAAATCACAATGATCACTCCACACCGGACATGGAGTGGTCTACTTTGTCAAGGTAAATCGAACACTTCACTTTACGGGCACCTACCCTGTTTCAGAGAGTATTTCACAAATTACTTATGGGAACACCATCTTTTTTGGTTAACATAGAAAAAGAACCTTACAAAACACCACCTTTTTTGGTCTATCATGTATAGGTACTATATGGATCCATTAGCTAATCACAAATCTATGGTGGTAACATAGTGAAGGGACAATCGTTATCTACAAAAGTCCTCTCGGTGCTAGGTTACAATCCCAAGGAATAACAAATTCATACTTCTAGTCATAGTATACAAGGTTTTATAATATCATAATATCATCATAGAGTAGTTCATCAAAATCAAAGCTTCATAATATCAAGATAGGGCTTAATATCATTTATAATTATCACAATATTCTTAAAGCTCATAGAATGCATAATAGCCCTTCAAAATTCATTACATTTGTACTTCATATATCTTGCCCTAAGGCTTACATCAACATAAGAAGTGCTTGGCTCATAACTTGATCAATCATGGTAAGTATACATACATATGCTTAAAATCATGCAATCCTAAGTGTAAATAACATGAAATAAGTGAAATAGAGACATTTGAGAATTGTTCAAAGTAACCCACCAACAAAGTAAAACTTGATTAGGGAAACATTAAAACCTCATGTAAATCATATATTTCACATGGCATCTCATAGCATAATCATGTACAAATGTTAAATATTATGAACTACTTCATAATATCATCATGTAAAAGAGTTCTTGCAACTACCATGAGTAACCCATAACTTGAAAATACTTGATGAAGAGGGTTGGTTGAGCTTTGTGGAGGAAAGGTCTCCACAAATCAAAACCCACATACCTTGGTGTGATTAGAGATGGAAATCCTATTGGACAATGAGCAGAAACCCAAAACCCTAGCTTGGAACTTCTACTTGAGAGTCTTGAGGAAGCTTGAGAGTGTTTAGGAGGAGTTTAGGTTTTTAGGATATTTAAGAATGAAGGATAATGGAGTATTTAAGGATTTTATAGGGCAAACAAAGGCTTATTTAGGCGCTCAAACAATGTATAGTAGGCTTAAAATATGAGAAAATGTTAAAATTTCCCCTTCCTAAAGCTATCAGACAAGACCACGAGATCCTAATTATAGGTCGTGGTCTAATCCATGGGTAGGTGAAATGGGGCCTCGGCTTGTTAACTTTTTTGGACCCTCAGGAACCTTCTGTGAAAATTAAACAATGACACCACCTATGATTTATCAATCAATCTACGAGTCATATTGTTAATTCATACTCCAAACTTTTGATAAACATTTTCTACCAAGTTTGCGCACTATTCCACAAGCACAAGTTATGTCTTGTGGAACCATCTACGGCCCGTACTTTCCTTCTTGAATTGGTCTTCCCCTCAACTAGAGCTGCTGGAACTACACCCTCAAATCCAGGAAACCCAAGTACGGCCCATATACTATTGTACAATCTGTATACCCCCCCATAGACACCATTTAAAAAATTTTAGAATTCATTTCTTAGGCACTTTTACACCTTTCAACATATGGGGCCTTACATGCATACACATGAAATTAACCAATGTGACAAGTAAATACCCAACCCGAGCAATACAATGTAATTAACGATCCTAAATCACGATACACCTATCCCATAATCTACAATAAGTGAATATGCAGTTATCTAATTCTAATCTTAAAGAAGGATAGCCAAATCTATCTTGAATTTCAAAACTACACTCAACACAATGCTAGAGAAAGAAACCTCAAATATCAACTTAAAAATAGTTTTCAACTCTCAGAAAATGAAAATAATTCATTAAAAGGAGTCCAACAATATTCATATTGCAAAGTATTGAATTTGGGAGCAAAAATATTCAAATATCATTTCGAAATTGACAAGGGTAAAACTAAATTTTTATTTGAAAATCATATTCTACTAGTGTAATGCCCTAAATTTAAGCTAAGACCGAGCCATTCTTTATATGCCACCGCTTGATAACTTCTAATTGCGCATATGTATTAGGATCAACTCCTAAGTATTTAAAGCTTATTATATGTGCTTTGGTGTCATAAGTTATCTCTTTGTCAAGTCAAGCTCAAAGAATTCCTATATAAGTTGTTGTATTATTACATATAAGGGTCAACATTAAATGATCATATATCTAAGGGTCAAATTCAATGACCATATCTCCTGGAATAAAACTTAGGTGACCCATAACCTATCAAATTAAAGATATTTGAATCCTTTTTCCAATGCACTCGAGTTTACTCATTTTAACTTTTAAGTAAAATCTTATGCCCATTTTAGTGAAGCCCTATAAACAAGTCACCTCTCCACAGCCCTTAACACAGACCTTGGTATGCTTCATGGGATGTGGTGAGCACCTATCTAGGTAACATTGCTACATCCCTCCCATGGGCCCTTGTAAGGCCTGTAGTACTCTTTACATACCCATCACAGACTATGGAGCTCAAAATAGGCTATGGTGAGCTCTATCTAGGGGTCCATTCAAGTGACCTTTTTCTAATTTAATCAGGGGTATGTAAGTCATTCCACTATTTTACATTCAATATATTTGGATGATTTTAGGGCCTAAATAGAAGCCTATTCTCTACCCTTGACCCTAAAAGTCACTTATACACAACAAACTCTCAAATTCTCAAATCCTTTCTCTATAAACACTTTCAAAGCCATATTCTACTCCAAATAAGGGTTTCTTGGAAGATCAAGTGAAATACACAACAATTCAAGGTAAAATTCTCCTAAATTATATTGAATTCTTCAACAAGGTATGTGGTCTTTGACTCATGGGTGCCTTTCACTCATGGAGCCCAAAGGTCTTCAACTTTTCAATTGATTTATAGTAAAATATTATGATTTTGTCCAATTCTCTTCAATTGCATGAAATTAAGTATTTATCAATGTTTATATACTCAATTATGTATAATTTATTATCAAATTGCATGGTATTGAGAGTTTTCAAGTGAATATATTACCAGGTTATCTAGGGTCCATTATTTACATAGTGGGTTCTCTTAAATATGTCTTTAGCTGATATTAGTTATTCTAATTATGCATGTTTTCCTTAGATTACTACATAGATTCATAAATTTAGCCATTTCCAAATATGAACTTATGAGCTTGCTTAATGGGACCTCTTAGTTATGATTTAATTGACTTCATCCTACATGATTCTGAATGATCTCAATCCGATTACTTGATTTAACATGATTCCTATAGCTCTATACAAGATGCTATAAATTTCCAATAATAAGCTACATGAATTGTGATAATGGGTTAATTTGGCTTCTAAGCATGTTAAAAGAACTTTACGAACAAAAACAAATGTTAATGATAAAAGAAATATACTCACATTACATAAGATAAAATTTAGGAGCTATTTTATATTCATATTTATCTATTAAATGGATAGATTAGTACCTACACCCCTCCCATGACAAGCTACGACTAATGACTTATGATTTACGATTTTTATCTATTAAGAGTTAAGCATCCATAGGACCTTGGGATTGAGTATCACCAGCGAGTTGAGGAATGATCCATTAGTAGTGAATTTTGTTGCCCCGTGACAATGTATAATTATTGGATAAAGGAGCACCCGCTAATAGGGGCTTGATTCCTTAGAAGTGCTACCCATTAATAGAGGCTTGATTACTTATGTAGCATAATGGATCCACTTAGGCATTACAAAGTTTACCTTGACAAGTAGTCTCCCACTTTCTCCAATATAGGGGTAACATCGAGACTCCATGTTATATCTCACATGGTTTATCTTGGCTAATAGTAACTCTCATACATGTCCATGATCTTTCGCAAGCTTAAAGTATTTCCTCACAAAGGTTTATGGTACATTTTCTATAACTCATTCCTCTTATTATGATTATGATTTCCATTATGACTTATAATATTTTACAAGACATACAATTTCTTACAATGACTCATAATATAATTATAGTATTTATTTTCTACCATGACTTTATTCTAATCTTAAAATATTTTGATCATGTTTATAATTTATTATTACACTCAAAGATTTACCTATCATATTTCCTAACTTAGTCACTTATGCATTATGGTATCATTCACTGCATTGCTCACATAATTAGTATATTAAAACAAACTAATGGATATTTTACCTATATAATTAAAAATGTGGGATTAGACTCTGCTCAATCTCCTAGTGGCTGGTTGGCTTGGTAGCACAACACTTGATTGGTAAGCTCTCATGCTTCAAGGGTTTCCCGTCAAGTCTATGATCTTATTATTAGCTTGATTTTCATTTGAGACATTTACTTTACTTTTGTTGAGGGAGAGCTAGGAACATGTCCATATCCCTCGCCTATATTAGAATAGTACAACCATGTCTAGATAAAGAAAATGTGTAAGTCCATTTAATTATGCCTAAGCTTTACCTTTATTTTCAAAATTCATTTTGAGACTTACCCATTATTTTTTTCTGATTGTTGATTTACTTGACTTATGTATGCTTGATATGCTAAGATGACTTGGTTGGAGTTTTTTTAGGAATTCTAATAACCATGTCACACCTAAGGCCTATCTTGGGTTATAAACTTGTTATTAGAGCATAAGGTTCAAGTGTCTTAAAGAGTCTAGCATATAGTGCGATGGATTCTAGAATAATTTACGCAGCATAGACAAGAGGCTATGCAACAATTTATGAAATATTTTACTTCGTTCGTGGTCTATGTCGTGCGATGGAGTTGTGCCCTAAGATCCCTTTCCCTAATGGCTGTACTTTGTGATTTTAAAAAGATTTTCTAAGAAGAGCCCTAGCCCAAAGAGAAGAAACGGTAGTGACAGACAAACACCTCAGGTTCCTAATGATCCCTTGGTCGAGCAAGTGACTCATATTGAATTTCAGATTACTTTTACAATGTTGGCCCAAGCTTTGGCCAATCAAGCTAATCGAGGTATCGTTTCTCCTCCCAATGTGCCTACCTCAGATCTACAGTGAGGAACTTTGTATGAATGAACCTTTTGGAGTTCTATGAATAGCAAAATCAGTAACCTATTAACACAAAGGAGTGTCCCAAGTATGGTATACTCAATGGAAGTCCAAAAGAGTTTATGAAGGCCCTATTTCTTAGGAGGTGTTCGACGACACATTTCTTGATCGTTTCTTCTCAGTTGAGTTAAGGGAAGCAATGATGATGGAGTTTACCAATCTCAACCAAGGAGGTACAAGTGTGAGGGAGTATGCCCTCAAGTTCATCTAATTATCCAAATATGCTTTCTCTTTGGTAGCCAACACTCAGGTCCGCATGAGCAAATTTATTTTGCATATGTCCAACTTGGTTGTGAAATAATGTAGAACTACCATATTTATAAAAAAAATGCATATCTCTTAGTTTATGACCTATGCCAAACAAATTAAAGAATATTATTTTTGCCGCATAAGTTTGAAAATTTCATGAAAATGATGTTCAAGTTATCACATTCATGTTGGGTTATTGATATCTATTCTACTTTACTTAAGGTACTTTTCATCTCATTTAAGGATGAATGTCCAAAAGGGGGAGATAATATAACACCACAAATTTAAGATAAGACCCAAGCCATTCTTTATATGTGTAAAGGCTCGAGCGTGATAACTTCCATTTGTACATATGTATTAGGATGAATTTTTATGTATTTAAAACATACAAGATGTGATTTAGAGTCATAAGGGATAATTTACATCAACCCTAAATTTTCATATAAGTATATATAAGAGTCAACATCAAATGATCATATCTCATAGCATAAAATTAATTGGATGGACTATGCCTAACAAATAAAAGATCTCTAAATTCTCTTTCCAATGCATCTGAGTTTGCCACATTCCAAATTTGGAGTAAAATGTTATGATTATCTTAGCGAAGTCCAATCAGGTAGTCACTTCTCCACAACCCTAATCGCGGACTATGGTGTCCTTCGTAGGCCATGGATAGCATCCTTCCAAGATAACTTTGTCAAATCCCTCCAATAAACCCTTATATAGCCTGTGGTAACGTTCATCATACCCATCACGGGCCGTGGAGCCCAAAAATAGGCCATGGTGGGCTCCGTCCAGGGGTTCATCAGGGTGATCCTTTTCTAGTTTAATGAGAGGTATTTGGGTCATTACCCCATTTTACATTCACTGTACTTGGATGATTTTTGTGCTAAATGCAAGCCTATTTACTACCCTTGACCCTCAAATGTCACTCATTCACATCGTACTCTTAAATTCACAAATCTTTTCTCTAAAAAAAATCTCAAAACCTTCTTATTCTAAAAATAAGGGTTTCTTGGAATATCAAATAAAATTCACAACAATTTAACACATGATTCTCCCAAATTCTATTGAATTCATCAACAAGGTATGTGTGTTTTAATTCATTGGCACTTTTCACCAATGAAGTGCGAAGATCCTCTTCTTCTTAATTGCATTCATGTATGAATTTTATGGTTTTATCCAATTCTCTTCAAGTGCATGACATTAAGTCTTTATCAATGTTTATCTACTCTATCAAATATAAATTATCATCAAATTACATGACATTGAGGGTTTTCAACTGAATTTCTTACAAGTTTGTCTACGGTTAATGAATTACATAGTGAATTCTCTTAAATATATATTCAATTGATATGATTAATTTTAATCATGCATGATTTCGTTGGATTAGTATATAGATTCTTGAATTTAGCCATTCCAAATATGAGGTTCTGAGCTTGTTTAATGGATCCTCTTAGTTGTGTTTTAATTGACTTCATCCTACATGATTATACATGATCTCAATCCAAATACTTCATTTTAGATTATTTCCCTATAGTGATATGTATCATACTATAAATTTCCTATAATAAGATATATGCATTGTGATTATGGGTTGATTAGGCTTCCAAGCAAGTGACAAAAGCATTACAAAAGAGCTTTTATGATGAAATGCAAGCCAAGCATGAATGATTATGAGTTCTCTTACCTAAGCATGAATTATAATGATTAAAGGGTTAACTCACATTATATAATGTGACAACCCGTAACTCCATGATCTTATATCTATGTTCGAAGCCTCATTTGGTTAGATTGGGGTCGTATTAGGTTCATAGGAGACTCCTAGTACCTAAACAAGTTCAAGACTTCCCTAAGAGTTAAGTTTTATGTGATAGTTCATGCAAGGGTCAACTTTAAACTAGTATAACTTTTAGCACACTTAGAACTGGGTGCCCTGCAACATTTCAAATGAAATAACTTTGAGTTAGCTTTCCAATGCACTTTGTTTCACCTCATTTAGAGTTCGGAGTCAAAAGTTATGACTATTTTACCTAATACTGCCAGTGCAAAGTTGCACTACAAGCCCACAGTCACAAATCGTAGGTCAAGCTCATAGAAATTTGTAGAGACTTCACAATTGATCCTAGGGGTCATATGAGGGGTCCTACGAGTCGTAGAGCTAAATAGAATTCGTAACGGGGCTCGTAACAACCGTTAGATAACTTTTTAGGAAGGGCTATTTTGGTCCTTTCCCACCCTTTCTAAGCTCCAGATTGATGTTTTTGTGCTTATTCAGGGTCCCAAAACCCTGAAGTTCTTATCTCTCAAACCCTTATACTAATATTTCACTCCAAAATCAAGTGTCAAAATCTCTTTCAGATCTAAGAATTTTCTTCAACCTTCAAGCCTCCATTTTCAATCTTTATCAAGAAATTTACTGCACATAGATTTGAGTTCATGAAAGTATGGTTGTTTTAGTATGCTTTGAACTCTAAATTTTAGATCCATTGTGAGGTTTCATGAAGGGATTTAGTGCGTATTGCTTGAGGGTGTTAGAAGGAATTGATAGATTCTTTTATAATGGATTTACTTACATGATTTCATCTCTAAATTGCACGGTCTTATACTCCCGTTACACACCCGCCAAGTATTTGATAAATTGTCCAGATTATGCTTCTTGGATTATTGAAGGCCTAAATGTATGGCATATGAGATATATGACATTATGATGATGAATGAATGATGTATGTGTGATAATTTGATTGAGCTTCTATAGTATTGCGTGTTGACCATAACCATGTTGAGGGGTTAGTACCTTGACCACTATGATGGAGGGTAAGAACTCCATTAACCATGTTGAGGGGTTAGTACTTTGACAAATATGATGGAGGGTGATGAAGTCCATTAACCACATTGAGGGTTTAATACCTTGAACATTATGTTGGAGGGTGGTGAAGTCCATTAACCATGTTGAGGGGTTAGTACCTTGACACTATGAAAGAGGGTGACAAGTCCATTAACCATGTTGAGGGGTTGGTACCTCTACCACTACCAAAGGGTGCTAAACCATGGATTCCAAGCACTATTTTTCTTGGACTATGATAATGGTCTCTCATTACATATGTAAATGATCTATATGAGCATGATTTTTACTAGAAGCATCCATTCATGCATATTATATTATTATATGCTATCCATTGTCTATGTTTATGCATTTCTATAATGTTTCCTACCTCTTATTATATTGCATCCTACATACTTAGTACATTCAATGCACTAACGCATACTCTATGCCTACATGATGTTATCATGCAGGAATCAGAGCTCCATTTGGTCATCATCCTCCTCCACATGGCTAGTGGTATTTATTCCAACTAGTTGGTGAGTCCTCCATTCTGTGGACATTGGTCTACATTCCTATGCTATGTATTAAAGAATATCTTTCCTTTTATATGCTTTGACTATAAGAGTGAGCCTGGTTGCTTGTCTTCGCCCATGCTAAGTTCTATGTTAGAGGTGTTGTTGGACAAGATGTGTATTATGCTTGAGCTTTGACTCACTTATGATATCCAAGCTAATCAAATATATGCCTCCCTCTCCCTTAGTCCTAATTTCCGCTATTTATATTTCTTATGGTGATTTATCTTGATTTCGCGACCAAGGATGTGTGATAAGATGCTAAGAGGCTTGTTGGGGTTCCTTCGGGTTCCCTATTTGTCGGACATGTCTAGGCCCTAGGCTTGGGTTGTAACAAACTTGATATCAGAGCAATAGATTGATAGATCCTCGGAATCTAGCACACTGTATTGATTAGAGTCCTATTTCATGGTTGTGAAGCACGCCATGACTATGAATAAGAGGCTATGAGACGTTTTTGAAAATGTTTCCCTTCTTCATGGTCTATGTCGTGCTTTAGAACTGTAATAAAGCTTTCCCCTCTAATGAATATTCTTTGATCTTCTAGTTGATCATGCCGCTTCAAAGAGGTAGGCGAAGGAAGGTAAGTTAAAGGTTTTGATTTTGATGGGTCCGGGTTCTGCTATTCCTTTCATTATTACTTTTGTTGGCTAGTGGGCTTCTTGTGTGCCCCGAGTAGTTATGTGAACCTTTGGTGTCTACCTACCTTATTGATTCTATTGTTGTTGGAAAGTTCATAGGTATGGTTCCATGTTCATATTGCATTAGGTTTAGCCTTGTGACTTGTTGGAAATTGTGTGGTGGTTTGATACTACACTTAAGATGGAGTAGTTGCATGCATGTTGTGTCTTCATGGATGGTAGGACCCGTAAAGTTAGATCCCGACTCCCTATGAACCCATCTTTAAGTGTGGAGTTGTCAAGTGTTAGCAAAAGAGGTAGGTCCATTCTTGTCTTGAGGTTTAATTGATCTTTAAGTGTTGCCTTTGTTCTCATTCCATAAGAGTCTTGTTATGTGATCTTCGTTGAACTTAGCTTGATGTGTTAGAGGTCTTGGGTTAGTTTGGGCTACTTGCATGCATGATGGTTGAGGATGGTCGATCTATTCGGTCAACTACAATGGGATAGTCATTTCTCTAAATTTTCTTTGGTTTGAGCTTTTTCCCCGAGTGAGCATTATTAGTAGTGGTGGAGTTGTTCAGTTGATTCATGCATTTGCTATGTTTATGGGTCTCTAGAATAGGGTCTTAAAACCCCACCTTGACATATTTGTGGCGACCTCTAGTGAAAAGGTATTGATTTGTTTAGAGTTTGTGAATCATTTGTGGGTAGTGTTGCAAGTATTGGAGGATGAGAGGTTGTTTGCTAAATATGGTAAATGTGCATTGTGGATAGCAATAAGGTGGTTAGAATTCTTTAAAAGTTATGATATGAGTGTGTATTAGTTTTGCTAATAAGGCTAGTGTTGTGGTTGGTACTCTCAGTAGGGTGCCCATGGGTAGCTTAGCATATGTAATGGTGGCAAAGAGAAGACTAGTGGGGTCCATCAATTTTTTAGATTGGAAGTAGGTTGAGGGAAGTTGAGAATAGTAGTGTAGTGTTCTTGGTGGACCCAAATCTTCTTTGGTTGAAGAGGTCTAGTTAAACAAGTCCTTGATTCTGTCTTATTAGGGTTAGAAGTTTTTGGTGGAGAGATGGTAGAGTGGGGGTTGTCTACCAAGGGGGAGATGGTGCTCCTTGGCATCAAGTGGAATAGGTGTGGTTAAGGTTGACAATGTGTTGTGATTGTGAGACCTTTTAGAGTGTAGAGGAAGTTGGTAAGGTTGCATTTGGATAGGAGTTGCCTATGGTCATGGTTATTTCAGTTTTCATGCTTCTAGGTTGATGGGGATGTTTTGGTGAGTCTAGTGCTATAGAACTCCTTAAAGTTGTGGGTATGGTAATGGAAGAGTTAACTTAGGAGAAGGTCCAAGTGGAGGTGTGGTTGGGTGAATGGAGAAGTTCAATGATAATCACTACAAGAAAATAGGTCTTTAATGAGGGGAAATTCATTCACTAAAAGTATAAATTCGGTCATTATTAGTCAATAACAACTGGTAAAAATCCAATCATCACCAGTCACTAAAAGTTTAGCGACTGGATTAAATCCGGTCGCTAGAAAAGCTTAAACAGCGTCAAAAATCCGTTCATTATAGCTCTTTTTCTCAAAAAAATTTTTTCTTCCCTAATTGATATTCTAGTTAAAAAAAAGGCATTCTAGGTACACTTCTGGTGAAGAGTCCGACCACAAGAATCTATTATACGTAGTCTTACCTTCTATTTCGGCCAGATGATGTTACCAAGTTTTGAACCTGTGACCTTGTGGTCACATGACAACAACTCTACCAAGTGCTCCAAGGCTCCCTTCAGATCTAGTTATTATAACTTTAATTATGTCCAAAAATCAGATCAGCAAAAGTGCATATACACATACAAATAATATGAAAACATACAAATTGATTATATTCATATTAAATTTCATAATAACTATAAAGAATGACATTCTGTAACGTTACTAAAATATAGACATACAAATTATATGATATTATATTTTTAGCTCTTAGTAAAAGAAAAACTAGAATATCTTTTCTTAAATATGAAATGCATTCTTTCTGTACTTCAAACTTTTTCGTTGCTTATAGTTCGGTACACTTTCTCTAAGGTAAGTTCTTCAAACTGTATGATCAGTCAAAAGACAAGTATAAAAACTTCATGTAAGGTTATTACTAACACTCCTAATAACTTTTATCTTCTTTTTTCTTTTTCGTAAAATCAAAAATTAACTACAACGACATATAAACTTTGTTTCTATTCTCACAATCAAGTAAAAAGAAAATTGAGCTTTCTAGTTCTAGACATAGAGTTATTTGTTTTGTATTTTGTACCTTAAGTTATTGACTTTTTGCACATTGATTCATGGATAAAACCCCCAACATCTTTTAGTTTCACTTTTTATACTAATAGTATTCACCTAATAAAATAATTCAATATCATTAAAATATTATGGGATACAAATCAATAATATCATCTCAAAATTTAAATAACAATAAAAAATCATGATCTCTTAATTAATTTTGTAGTTGATAATATGTCATGTAAAACTTTTTAAATTATCTATTTGTAAAATTTCACTTTATACTTTTCTAACTCAAACAAATGATTTTTCTTTGTATACACCTGTTAGTTTCATAACCAATAAGAAAACAAAGTTGACACAATATTTATTTTTTATAAAAAATATTATTACTTAATACTGATTCTTAAGTCTATTGATGAAGGTAATTTGCAAGTGGATAAATATCTATCCTCTTGAAAGAATTACTTACTATCAAATTTATATATCTTTTCTACCTTACATTAATCTCATAAGTTCATAATTATTATTTAATATTATCACTTCTATTTTTAATTTTTTATTTCATTATAATTTTTTATTTTGACCTACTTCATCTTGCATCTTTAAAAAGGTCAAATAAAGATAAATAAATTTTCGCTCAAAATAAAAACACATATAGAAACTATATCAAGAAAATATTTAAGTTAAAAAAAATTATGCCAAAAAGATTGTGATTAAATGCTTTTATAATATTTTAAAATTTTATATGATTGACTATAATAAGAATGATGGATAGAGTTATTAGAAGATAATACATTAATATTTTTTTCTTTATTATTGAAGTTTTGTTATTATGAAATAACCGAAATTATAGAAGATGGAGGAGTCTTATTAGAATGATGAAACGATCAACAAAATGCCACTTGTTATACTTATAACATGATTTGATCTAATATCCTTGAACTCATATTAATTAAAATACTTTTTTACACTAACTAATATATCTTAACGACAAGATGTTATATTTTTAATGATCAAACTTATCCCGTCATTAACATTGGACTAAACATTGTCTTTAACAACCGAAAAAAAATTGGTTACTATAAGTGTATTTATAACGACCAAAAAAAATTGGTCGCTATAAGAATATTTATATTGACTAGAAAAAATACGGGTCGCTATAAGTATATTTATAACGACCGGAAAAAGATTGATCACTATAAGTATATTTAGAACGACTGTAAAAAATTTGGTCACTATAACAGTATTTTTAACAACCAAATTCACTTTCCTTAGATAAGAAATGATCGTTAAAAGTCTTTTTCCTTGTAGTGAATGATGCAGTGTTCGCCAAGTCCCTTTTTGGAGGAGTCGTCTATTTATATGTGTCTCTTGAGGAGCAGATGTGGGCATGGAGAAGCAATATCCATTTTTCTTTCATTCTATTCAAGCTTATGATAACACTCCAAGTCCTTTCTATGATTCCAAATCTTATGTTTCAACCACTATTTTATTCATATGCATTCATGTTTAAGTTGGCAAATACATGGTGATTTTATACTTATGTTCAGATTTTGGAAATGATGTTATGAATACATTTTAACATGAATTTTAACTACATTATGATTTTCAACTAGTGAGCTATGCAATGTATCTTATGATTGGAAGTTTCATGTTATAATTCAAGCCTTTCAAGCCTTGTTCTTCCACATTCGAGGATGAATGTTCCCAAGAGGAAGATATTGTGACACCCATAATTCCATGCTCTTATATCCATGTTTCAAGCCTCATTTGGTTAGGCTGGGCTTGTATTAGGTTCATGGGAGACTTCTAGTACCTAAACGAATTCAAGACTTCACTAAGAGTTGAGTTTTGGATGATAGTTCATGCAAAGGTCCACTTTAAACTAGCATAACTTTTAGCACACTTGGAACTGGGTGGCCCATAACATGTCAAATGAAATCCATTTTAGTTAGCTTTCCAATGCACTTTGTTTCACCTCATATAGAGTTCAGACTCATAAGTTATGGCTAGTTTACTGAAGATTGCTAGTGAAGAGTTCCACTACAAGCCCACAAATACGAGTCGTAGGCCAAGTTTGTAGAAACTTGTAGAGTCTTTAAAATTGAGCCTAGGAGTCATGTGAGGGGTCCTACGAGTCATAGTGCTACTTACGGGTCGTAACGAGGCCCATTACAGTCGTTAGACAGCTTTTTAGTAAGGGTGGTTTTGGTCCTTTCCCACCCTTTCTAAGCTTTAAATTGATGTTTTGATGCTCATTCATGGTCTCAAAACCCTTAAGTTCTTCATTGAATTGATAAAATACTCTCTCAAACCCTTATACTAATATTTCACTCCAAAGTCAAGTGTCCAAATCTCTTCCAGATCTTAGAATTTTCTTCAAGCTTCAAGCCTCTATTTTCAATCTTCATCAAGAACTTCTCCAAAGCTAAGGTATGTGGGTTTCAACCAATAGGTCCTTTCCCCCATGGTGCAATCATCTTTCTACTCAAATTTCATGATTTAAAGTTTTTTTTATTATGTGGATTTTATAATTAAGAAATTTACTCTATAGTGATTTGAGTCCATGAAAGTATGATTGTTTTAGCATGATTTGAGCTCTAAATCTTAGATCCATTGTGAGATTTGATAAAGTGTTTTAATGTATGTTGTTTGAGGGTGTTGCAAGGTATTGATAGATTATTTTACAATATGTTTACCTGCATGATTTCATCTCTAAATTGCACGGTCTTATACCCCAATTGCATACCCGCCAAGTGTTTGATAAAATTTTCGGATTATGATTCTTGGATTGTCGAAGGCCTAATGCTTGGAATATGAGATATATGACTTTATAATGATGAAAGAATGATATATGTGTGATAATATCATGATGAGCTTCTATAGTATTGCATGTTGACCATAACTATGTTTAAGGGTTAGTACCTTCATGACTATGATGAAGGGTGAGAAGTCTATTAACCATGTTGAGGGGTTAGTACCTTGACTACTATGATGGAGGGTGATGAAGTCCATTAACTATGTTGAGGATTATGTACCTTGACCACTATGTTGGAGGATGATGAAGTCCATTAACCATGTTGAGGAGTTAGTACCTTGACCACTATGATGGAGGGTGAGAAGTCCATTAACCATGTTAAGGGGTTGCTACCTCGACCACTGCCAAGGGGGTGTTAAGCCTTGGATTCCATGTTGAGGAGTTAGTACCTTTACCACCATGATGGAGGGTAAGAAGTCCATTAACCATGTTAAGGGGTTGGTACCTCGACCACTAACAAGGGGGTGTTAAGCCTTAGATTCCAAGCACTGCTTTGATTGGACTATGATGATGGTCTTTTCTTACATAGGTATTATGATCTATATGAGCATGATTTTTACTAGACTCATCCATTCATGCATATTATATTGTTATATGTTATCCATTATATATGTTTATGGATTTCGATTAAGTAGCCTATCTCTTGTTGCATTGCATCCTACATACTTAGTACATTCAATCGTACTAATGCATACTCTACGCCAACATTTTTTACCATGTAGGAACCGGAGCTCCATTTGGTCATCATCCTCCTCCACGTGGCAAGTTGTATCTCTTCCATCTAGTTGCTATGTCCTCCATTTCTGGGACATTGGTCTACATTCCTATGCTATGTATTAAAGACTATCTTTCCTTTTGTATTCTTTGACTATGAGGTTGAGCCCAGATGCTTATCTTGGCCCTCGGTACGTTCTATGTTTGTAGTGTTGTTGTAAAAGATGTGTATTATGCTTGAGCTTTTACTGACTTATGATATTCAAGCAAGTTAAATATAAGCCTCGTTGTCCTTAGTTCCAATATCTCCTGTTTATGTTTCTTATGATGATTTATCTTGCTTTCGCGACCAAAGATGTGTGATAAGATACTAAGAGCCTTCTTTGGGGTTTCTTTAGGTTCCCCATTCACCGGTCACATCTAGGACCTAGGCTTGGGTTGTGAAAAACTTGGTATCAGAGCACTAGATTGATAGATCCTCGGAGCCCAACACATCGCATTGATTAGAGTCCTTTTCATGGTTGTGAAGCATGCCATGACTATGAATAAGAGGCTATGAGACGTTTTTAGAAATGTTCCCCTTCTTCATAGTCTATGTCGTGCTTTAGAACTGTAATAAGGCTTTCCCCTCTAATGAATGTTCTTTTCTCTTCTAGTTGATCATGCTGCTTCAAAGAAGAAGGCGAAGGAAGGTAAGTTGAAGGTTTTGATTTTGATAGGTCCTGGCTCCATTATTCCTTTCATTATTACTTTTGTTGGCTAGTGGGCTCCTTGTGCCCCCCAAGTAGTTATGTGAACCTTTGGTTTCTACCCACCTTGTTTTGAGTCTATTGTTTTTGGAAAGTTCATAGGTATTATTCCATGTTCATATTGCACTAGGTCTAGTCTTGTGACTTGTTAGAATTGGTGTGGTGGTTTTGATGTTATACTTGAGATGAAGTAGTTGCATGCATGTTATGTCTTCATGGATGGTAGGACTCGTAGAGTTAGATCCCGACTCCCTATGAACACGTCTTTGAGTGAGGAGTTATCAAGTGGTAGCAAAAGAGGTAGGTCCATTCATGTCTTGAGGTTCAATTGATCTCTAAGGCTTGTCTATGTTCTCAATGCGTAGGAGTCTTGTTATGTGATCTTTGTTGAACTTAGCTTGATTTCTTGGATGTCTTAGGGTAGTTTGGACTACTTGCATGTATGATGGTTGAGGATGGTCGATTATTTGGTCAAATACAATGGGATAGTCATTTCCCTAAGATTGGTGTTTTGTTCAAGCTTTTTCCCCGAGTGAGCATTATTAGTATTGGTGAAGTTGTTTGGTTGGTTCATGCATGGGCTATGTTTATGTGTCTCTAGAATAGAGTCTTAAAACCCCAACTTGATATGTTTGTGGTGACCTTTGGTGAAGAGGTATTGATTTGTTTAGAGTTTGTGAATCTTTTTGGGGTAGTGTTCTAAGTCTTGGAGGATGAGAGCTTGTTTGCTAAATATTGTAAGTGTGCAGTGTGGATAGAAATAAGGTGGTTTGAATTCTGTAAAGGCTATAATATGAGTGTGCATTAGTTTTTTGGGTAAGGCTAGTATTGTGGTTGTTGCTCTAAGTAGGGTGCCTATGGGTAACTTAGGATATGTGGGTAATGGTGGCAAAGAGAAGACTAGTGGGGTCCATCAGTTGGTTAGGTTAGAAGTAGGTTGAAGAACATTGAGAATGATAGTATAGTATTCTTGGTGGACCCAAATCTTCTTTGGTTAAGGAGGTCTAGTTTAAACAAGGCCTTGAATCTGTCTTATTAGGGTTGGAAGTTTTTGATGGGGAGATCATAGAGTGGGGGTTGTCTACCAAGGGGGAGATGGTGCTCCTTGGCAACACGTGGAATTGGTGTGGTTAAGGTTGAAAAGGAGTTGTGGTTGTAAGACCTTGTAGAGTGTAGAGGAAGTTGGTACGGTTGCATTTGGATAGGAGTTACCTATGGTCATGGTTCGTCCAGTTTTTCATGCTTTTAAGTTGATGGGGATGTGTTGGTGACTCTAGTGCTATAAAAATCCTTGAAGTTGTGGGTTTTGTGGTGGAAGAGTTGACTTAGGAAAAGGTCCTGGTGGAGGTATGGTTGGGTGAATGGAGAAGTTTATTAATAACAATACAGTGTTCGCCAAGGCCATTTTTGGAGGAGTTGTATATTTGTTTGTGTCTATCGGGAAGTTGGTGTAGTCATGGAGAAGCAATATCCATATTTCTTTCATTCTATTTAATCTTATGATAACATGTCAAGTCTTTTCTATGTTTCCAAGTCTTATATTTCAACCCCTATGTCATTCATATGCATTCATGTTTATGTTGGCAAATACATGGTACTTTTACACATATGTTATGATTTTTAAAATGATGTTTTGAATACATTTTAGCATGACTTTTAACTACATTATGATTTTCCACTAATGAGCTATGCAATGCATCTTATAGTTGGAAGTTTCATGTTCTAATTCAAGCCTTGTTCTTCCACATTCGAGGATGAATGTTACTAAGGGAGAGATGTTGTGACACCCCGTAACTCCATGCTCTTGTATCTATGTTTCAAGCCTCATTTGGTTTGGTTAGGGTTGTATTCGTTTTATGGGAGGCTCCTTGTACCTAAATGAGTTCTAGACTTCCCTAAGAGTTGAGTTTTGGATGATGGTTCATGCAAGGGTCAACTTTAAACTAGCAAAACTTTTAGCACACTTGGAAATGGGTGGACCATAATATTTCAAATCAAAGACCTTTGAGTTAGCTTTCCAACGCACTTTGTTTCACCACATTTAGAGTTTAGAATTAATAGTTATGTCCATTTTGCTGAAGACTGCTAGTGAAGAGTTGCACTACTAGCCCATAGTTACGAGTCGTTGGTTATCGTTTGACTCATAGGTAAAGCTTGTAACAATTTCTAGAGACTATGGAATTGAGCCTAGGGGTCATGTGAGGGGTCTTAAAAGTCGTAGTCCTACCTACGGGTCGTAATGGGGCCCATAACAACCGTTCGACAGCTTTTTAGGAAGGCTTATTTTGGTCCTTTTCCATCCTTTCTAAGCTCTAGATTGACATTTTTATGCTCATTCAAGGTCCCAAAACCCTTAAGTTCTTCATTGTATTGATAAACTACTCTTTCAAACCCTTATAATAATATTTCACTTCAAAATCAAGTGTCCAAATCTCTCCAAGATCTAAAGATTTTCGTCAAGCTTCAAGCCTCCATTTTTCATCTTCATCAAGAACTTCTTTGAAGCTAATGTATGTGGGTTTCAACCATTGGGTCCTTTCTGCCATGGTGCCCAGTCCTCTTTTTACTTAAATTGCATGATTTAAAGTTGATTTTGCATGTGGGTTTTGTATATT
Organism: Solanum ossicruentum; assembly: GCA_025774065.1. Lineage (NCBI taxonomy): Eukaryota > Viridiplantae > Streptophyta > Magnoliopsida > Solanales > Solanaceae > Solanum > Solanum ossicruentum. Next base: position 29,510 of record JAOTQR010078711.1, read on the forward strand.
AACAAACTTATTGCACAGTGATTTTAGTTCATGAAAGTATAGTTGTTTTAGCATGTTTTGAGCTCTAAATCATAGATCTAATGTGAGATTTGATGAAGGGTTTCATTGTATAATGCTTGAGAGTGTTGCAAGGTGTTGATTGATTGTGGTACCTCGACCACTACCAAGGGGGTGTTAAGCCTTAGATTCTAATCGCTACTTTGCTTGGTCTATGTTGATTGTCTCTCCATACATATGTATTATGATATATATGAACATGATTTTTAGTAGACGCATCCATTCATGCATATCAGGTTCATATATGCTATCCATTGTCTATGTTTATGCATTTCAATTATGTTGCCTATCTCTTGTTACATTGCATCCTACATACTTTGTTCACTAAAATGTACTAACACATACTCTATGCCTACATGATGTTACCATGTAGGAATCGAAGCTCCATTTGGTCATCATCCTTCTCCACATAGCTAGTGGTATCCATTCAAGGTAGTTGGTGAGTCCTCCATTCCGGGGACATTAGTCTACATTCATATGCTATGTATTAAACATTGTCTTTCTTTTTATATGCTTTGACTCTGAGGGTGAGCCCGGTTGCTTGTCTTGGACACGGATAAGTTCTATGTTAGAGGTGTTGTTGGACAAGATGTGTATTATGCTTGAGCTTTGACTTACTTATGATATCCAAGCTAATTAAATATAAATCTCTCTCTCTCCCTTAGTCCTAATTTCCTCTATTTATGTTTCTTATGATAATTTATCTTACTTCCACGACCACAAATGTGTGATGAGATGCTAAGAGGCTTGTTTGGGTTTCCCTCGGGTTCCCCATTCGCCAGTCATGTCTAGGCCCTAGTCTTGGGTTGTGAGACATAAGGAGATATAATGAGATACTTTATATACATTATTTGTTGTGAAATAGATAGGTTAGTAGACATTGCTTTTTCACATGACATGATATGACTAATGACTTATAATTTCTATTCTGTTGAGAGTTTACTTGGTACTGAGATGACCTTGGGATTGAGGCTCACCTACAAGTTGAGGCATGTCCCATTAGTAGTAAATTCCATTGTCCCATTATTATGTGCCACCATATGATAAATAAGCTCTAATTAATTGAGGCTTGATTCCTTAGCAAAGGCCACCCGTTAGTTGAGGCTCGATAGAAACCCTTTTTGTACTTGATTTTTGAAGAAGCTTGGACAAGGAGGAATAGTTGGATTTATTTTCATTTCTTTGCCTTTCTCAATTCATCATTTTGGATGATCAATCAATATAATTCTATTTAATTTTATAATGTGCAGCTAAAATGTCAATACATACTGTGTATAGTGTAGTTGGATTTATGATTCTATGCATGCGCAATGTGTAATTGACTTATTTATGTAGTGATTGGTTATGGCTTCAAATTTGTTCCATCTTCATTTGAATAAACTTGAGGTTGCAATTACTTAGGTTTTACTTTAGATTTTTGATTATTTCATGGACATGGGTAATTGAGGTGGGGAGTCTTGGATAGCCTTGAGTGCTTATGAGTACCTTATTTATATGGTTGAAATCTTCACAAGATTTAATCAAATGAGGTAGTAAAGAGTTTTTCGTGATATGTACATGCAGAATATTTACCGATCTATGTGAAATGTTGTAGTTAATGTGACTATGGCTATATTTATAAGCGATTCTGGCCTATCCATATATAACTAACACATTTGTCGATTGTTGCTACTCGTGCAAAGATGTTGTTGCCCGATTATGTACACCTCAAGTATTGTTGAATCCTAAATCAATTTAACCCTTTCAATTAGCAACTTTATTTTATAATCCTAATTACAAATTTTGTATCTCATTAATCCGAATCACAATTAATAAGTTTAACAAAATACTACTTTGATATGAATCATTACTAGAATTGTTCTTGAGATTGACACCCAACCCCCTTGGGTTTATACTATTTTGTGACCACATCTCATCCTAGTACAAAAGGAGAGGCACTTGAGTAACTCATCAAAGTGGCGTCGTTGCTAGGGAATGCACTATGATTCTAGTATTGAAGTTTTTATTTGAACAAAGTTTTTATGCCTGTAACCTTGTAATTATTTGTTTTGATGTTTTGCTACGTCGTTTGTAGGAGATAATCTGAATGATCAAGGGAGTGATGTTGCTATGCATGAAGGGAGACTGGATGATAATTGTATTAATGTTCCGAACATGATTAACTTGTGTAGAGTAGGAGCTATTCACCTACCCCCTCTTGTTGGAAATGTAATATTCCATGTGATTAGCACCATGCACTTGCTCCAAATGAGGGACTTGATTGGAGGCCTTCCTCATGAATACCCACATGAATATTTAAAGAATTCTGTTGATGTTTGTAGGCTCAAAGTGAAGGGGTTGCTGGAGGACTTTCTCATGAATACCCACATGAACATTTAAAGAATTTTGTTGATGTTTGTGGGTCATTCATCTTCAAGAATGTGTCTCAAGAAGCTATCTATTTGAGGCTTTTCCCATTTTCATTGATGAGTGAGCCAACTCAATTGTTGGGGGAACTTCCTTGGGATTTGATTATTTCCTGGGAGGAGTTCACTGAGGCATTTTTGGAATATTTCTTTCCCATTCCAAAAATGCTATAGTTGAGGGGTGAAATTAACAATTTCAAGAGAATGATTGGGAGTTGCAAGATATGTGTCTAAGGTTTTAGAAAAACTATTGCATTGTCTGAACCATGGTCTTCTGAATAAAGTGTTATAACAAGTGTTGTATGATAGTCTTCACAAGACAAACAAAGCGGTGGTGGATCAATTAGTTGGTAGTGGTATAATGAGGTAATCTTTTGGGGTTGCTTCTTCTCTGTTAGATGGAATGGCCAAGAAAAATCAAGCATGGACCAGGGATGATAAGATGGTCTTGAAATCAACTACTTTGTCAAGGGAATTTTTGCTCAAGGATCAAGAACAAGATCAAATATGGTAAAGTTAATGACCTGGCTTGATCTTCATACTGAGCATGCGATAGGTATGCCTCTATGTGGGGTTAATAAAAATGTGAATGTTGTGGGTTTTGAACATAGCTACTTACAATGATGACACTAAGTTTGAGGCCTTACACTATGAAAAAGTTCAATTTATGTCTAATCAAATTGGGGGGGGGGGGAGTTCTGGACTGACTTTTCAAAAGTCAGTTGGGAATTAAGGTTTCATGAGTGGGGAAGAAGGTAATTGGAGGGTTCGTTATTAGCAAGTTCAAAATATGGGTTAGATATATCATGAAGTCGTTTAGGAGATATACACTCTTCCTTATGATCATCCCAAGCCAAAAGATTTTGTGGTAAATCCAAAAACCTTTTCATGTCGAACATATGATTACGATGATTCTCAATAAGGTTAAAGGGTGTTACAAATCCATCAAGGAGATGAAATCCAATTTCTTTTCATTAAGAAAAATGGTAACTTCTCATGGAGCCTTAATCAAGTGACTGGAGACCCAATTGGGACATATTTTAGCTTATATGAACCAAAGGCAAAAACATGAGAGACCAACTGAAACAATGGTCAATTTAAAAAATGACAACCCACAATGCATGGCAATTAGCACATGGGGTGGTAAGTTGGTTGGTAGTGATATTTCTTGAGAGAAAGAGAAGCCAAGTAACAAAGGTAAGGCTCTGATGATTGTTGATGATGACGATGTTCATGAAATAGGGATGTTGATGTGCAAGTTGATGTTGGACCTCCTCTTGGGAATTCCAGGAGTGATTGTGGTCTTAAGTTGGAGGGAGATGTTTCTTCAAGTTTGATCAATGCTAATGTTATGCCAAGCCCGAGAAACCCTTCTCCTCTTCCAAAGGTTACTCATCCAAGAATCATAATGAGTCCGCAATTTCCTCACTGACTGAAGAAGGCAAATAATGATGTATAATATCAAAAGTCTTAGTTAATGTTAAAAACTCATTCGGTCAATATTTCATTGATAAAAGCCTTCTTAAATGATGGGCGATGCTGTATTTATGAAGGAGTTGGTCACAAAGAAGCGAAACTTGGAGTCTGAGAATATTAAACTCTCACATCATTGTAGCATGATTATATCAAGTAACTTGGTGGTAAAGAAGATGATTTAGGTGCATTTATGATCCCATGAATGATTGGTGTGTTCCAATTTGCTCAAGCTTTATCTTATTTGAGCTAGTATTAGTTGATGCCTCTAGATATTTTTAATTAAGTTGGACTGGGAATCCCTACCCCAACCACCATGAGGCTTTTAATAAAGAACCATTCTATGAAGAAACTAGTTAGGATCTTGTATGATGTTTTGGTAAGATTAGACAAATTCATCTTCCCTATAGATTTTGTGATTCTTGATTGTGAATTTAGTATTAAGATTCCTATCATCTAGGAAAGACTACTCTTGTTTACTAGGGAAACAATAGTAGACGTGGAGTGTGGGGAGTTAAAGTTTAGAGTTAATGACAAAGAAGTGACATTCACCTAATGCAAATTAATGAAACAGCCAAAGGAATACCAAGTGTTTTCTTATGATGATGTCATTGAGGATGTAATTGCTAGTGTTTGGAAGTCATATAGTGTTGGTGAATCTTTGGTAGCCTATTTGATGATTTAGTGATTGCAAACTATGATAAGGTTGTTGCCTCACTTGAGACTGTGGGTTTCCATACTAAGAATCCGAAAAGGCTAGACATAGATCTAAAAAAAGGGAGCATGCACCTATGAAGCCTTCTATTGATGAACCTTTAAAGTTAGAGCTTCAAGCAGTCTCTTTCAATCTCAAATATATGTTCTTAGGTAGTGGCAAAATGCTACTAGTTATTGTGGCTATTGATTTATTGGAGCACCAAGTACTACTATTGGTATGTGTGTTGTCCAAAATCATCAAATCTATTAGTTGGGCTGTTGCGGACATCATTAGAGCTCCTCGGAGGATTTACACTCACAAAATCAATTTGGTGAGGGATTGTAAATTCAGAATTCAGAATTAAAGGAGGTCAAACCCTTTGATGCAGAAACCTGATAAAAAAGAAATTATTAGGTGAGTTCTCACGATTATGCAAAATGATAAGAAGGAACTTGTTTCAACAAGGTCGGTGACCAAGTAGCGAGTGTGCATGCATGATCGGAAACTCAATTCAAGGATTGAAAAAGACCACTTCCCTATGCCTTTTGTGGACCAAATATTAGATAAGGTAGCTGTAAGGAAAAGCCTTCAGAAGGCCTTAATGATGCTTGAAAAATGGTTTTCTTTCGTATTTGGCTAGTTTTCCTTTCCAAGGACACCTTAATGGCTCGTGAAGGTAGTCGTGGAGGTGGCATTGGCTCATGCCTAGGATGCCCAACCTTTATCTGGATTTCCAGGCTAAGTATCCCCCCACAGAGCCTTTTACAGCTCGCGGCCCTCATCATTAGATGTGAAAGGGCTCATGGAAGGGAGTCATTACCTTGCCCAAGTTTGCCATTATGGGCACCACCACATATCATGGACCTCACCACGAACTCTGGTGTGGTTAGTGAAGGTATAAATAGCCTTGGTAAAGGTTTTCCATGGCTAGGATCACTACCACGTATCTAGGGTTCACTTCATCACTGGCTACAGAGTCGTGAAGCCAACCGTAGAAGTGCCTAGTTCATTTTTGAACTCTATTTCACTATAGGAGTTTAGGGTATTTTGGTCTTAATACTTGGTATTTAAAGTCTTTATTTCCTATCCTAAGACCCCTAAATCATTCCTTGGTCTATTGTATACACTTCGCTCTCACTATAACACTTAGTTCCTAATCATTCAAGTCTTAAAACTCCATTCAAGACAAGCTTTGAAGATTCAAGGGTTTCAAGGGTGCTTCAAGCTCAAGTCTGTTCCATCTTAATCTTCCTAAATTCACCAAGGTATGTGTGGTTTCATACATGATTTCCTTCCAATCATGAAGCCCAAAAACCTATTTCTTCAATTTCTTGATTTCTAAGCATAATTTACAAGTGCATTTTGTGATTTAGCTTTAAATTGATGAAATTAAGTTATGGCTTGATTTTACTTGATGATTTTAGCATGATTGAAGTCTTATTATGTCAATTATATGGATTTTATGAGAATTGAATATGCATGCCCTTTTTAAGATGAATTTATGCTAGAGTAATTTCAAGTATGTTTCAATTGTTGATTTCTTCCCTGTTTTGGCATGATTTCATTTTATTATCATGATTTAAGTATGAATTTCAAGTATCCATACTATTCCCTCATTCCTCCTAACATAAGCATGTATGAACAAGATTTTCCATGAGACTTATGATATGGGTTGATACACAAGTATTGTTATGACTAGGATTTCTAGGAAAGTAGATTATGATATGAAATGTGATCACATTATGTCTATGATATGGCTTTAAGCCTCATAGGTGTGTATACACCACTACGTATAAGTTATGAATGATCTATTACTATGCATGAAAGTATGAAATGTAGTATGATTTAGCTTTTAAGCCCAAGCATGTATGATTATTAATTAATTTGGCTTTTAACCCCAAGTATGCATGACTATGATTTGAAATGGCTTATGATCCTATTTAAAGAATGTATATGCATAGTACTCCCATGGAATGATGACTTAGCACCGAATGAGATTGTAGAGGGGATTATCCCAAAGGGTCCTTATATAAAGCCTACCATTCTCATAACTATGTGCTACTATATGTTCATGCTACTATATTGATGATGTATATATGTACCACCATCCTTCAAAATGCGCAAGGCCCATAAGGTGAGGTATTGTAAAGACCTAACCTAAGGCCTAGTCGTCACAGGGTGAATGAGATACTCAAAAGCATCTTGCCCAAACCATTTTTAATATCTCAAGCATCCATAGGCATAAAACTTAAACTTTTGCAATGGGGAAAGGATCTATGGGCAATATATGACAATGAAGCAACATTAAAACGGTACTCTATTAATTTGTCAAAACATCATACCATCTAAGCGGTGGAACAGATAGAACCGATATTTGTCGAGTTCCATCAAATCGAAAAGACTCTACACATAAAAAACATAGAATATATGAACCTCTAAAGGTCAACATACACATCAATGTCAAAAATACATAACAAGAATGACAATGGTAGAAACCTGAGCAAAGGGCTCACCACAAAAGCACTAGTCTTGAATGCTTGAAAACTAGCCACGAGCCAGTGGAGGAACACCTATCCCTATATGGTTAAATCATGCAAGGAAATATGCGCTAGTACTTTTGGAATATATTATGTATGTGAGATGCAAATGCAAATATGAAATTTAATTGCCATCATTCATAAGTAAGGACTCATATGCTTAGGACCAGGACTATAATATGAGCTTAAGAATGCACAAGGAATATCACTAAATATGAGTAAAAGTCATGCACATAAAGGGAAACATGTGATGGAATCATATCATAAAATCATAAACTTGTGATAATGGAGCATAAATGACATATAAGACCATGTGAATTACTATATGAAATCTAAGATAACCCCCTACATTATCACGCTGAGACCACTTTCTAGGTGGAACTCCATCACATTGCATGCATTTTTTATAACATAAATGGTCTACGTGGATCCACTAGCCTAGCCTACAAGGCCTGTTATGATAGCACATAATCTTTAAAATGTAAACTTAGTCAATTTATGACACTTTAGAATCATAAGTAGCAACCATAGGAGTACCTCAAATTTAAGGAACCACCATGTAAGTATTGTCCTTTCATCTTGGGGACCATCATAGACATCTTTAGGGCTTTTGTCAACATGATATATCTTTGACAAATCATAACTTTAAAACCTTACTTTAATGTCCTAATATTTATCATAAATCATGAGAAACTTGACTTGAAACTTAGTGGGCTAAGTCTTTACATTGAAATATTCATAAATCATGAAATCATCCAATATCATGGGAAAATATGCTTATTCAAAACATAGTAAAACACCCCACACTTCATTACTTAAACCCATATCATTGGGATCATAATCATTATCTTAAAATTTATGAAAATGTCACGACCCAAAATAGGGCCTAGATGTAACATGGAGAATAGGGAACCCGAAGGAACCCCAAACAAGACTCTTAGCATATCATATGACATCCTTGGTCGCAGAAGCAAATTAGAACAACATAAGAAACATAAACAAGGGAAATTGGGACTAAGGAAAAGAGTTAAAACACTTGGATAACATAAGTAGGTCAACATTCAAGCATAATACATAACATGTCTAACAACACTTCTGGCGTAGAACTTAGCGGGGCCAAGACAAGCAACCGGGCTCACCCTCATAGTCAAAGCATACCATAAAGAAAGAGAGTCTTAATACATAGCATAAGAACATAGGCATTTTCCTTGGAATGGAGGACTCACCAACTAGCTTGAATAGAAACTACTAGCCATATGGGGGAGGAGGATGACGAAAAGGAGCTCCGGTTCCTACATGGTAACATCATGAAGTCATAGTGTATGCGTTAGTATGTTTGTATGTACTAAGAATGTTATCATGATCCAAGCCTAGTACCTAGACGTGACTGGCGAGTAGGGAACCCGAAAGAATCCCAAACAAGCCTCAAAGTATATCATCAGACTTCCTTGGCTACGGAATCAAGACATAACAACAAAAGAAACATAAAAAGGGGAATTGGGACTAAGGTAGCGAGAATCATATTTAAATATCTTGGATATCATAAGGGAATCAAAGCTCAAGCATAATACACATTTTTGTCCAACAACACCTTTAACATAGAACTTGGCGGGGCCCAAGATAAGCAACCAGGATCACCCTCATAGTCAAGTATACCAAAAAGGAAACATAGTATTAGATACATAGCAAAAGAACATATATATCACCCCCGAACATGAGGACTCACTGACTATATTGATTGGATATCACTAGCCACGTAGAGGAGGATGACAACCAAATGGAGCTTCGGTTTCTACATGGTGATATCATGTAGGCAAGAGTATGTGTTAGCACGTTTGAATATAGTATGTAGGATGCAATGCAATAAGAGATAGGCAATATAATCAAAACGCATAACAATAGACAATAGGCATGATATAACAATATGACACGTATGATCATTGCATAAGTGAAACATGCTTAATTAACTCATACTCATATAGGATATCATTAGTGAAGAATAGACCAAGTGAACTACTTCCTAACTCTAAGGAACACCATTCCTTGAATGGTGATTGAGGCTTGATACCCCCTCTCAACAAGGCATCCGAGCCTGGACACTAGCTCATTAAGATGATTGAGGCTTGTTACACCCTCAAAAAGATGATTGAGACTTGGCACCCTCTCAACAAGGTGAGTGAGACTCAGCACCCTCTCAACAAGGTGATTGAGACTTGGCACCCTCCAAACAAGGTGATTGAGACTTGGCACCCTCTCAACAGGGTGATTTAGGCTTAGTACCCCTCAGCAAGGTGAGACTTGGCACTCTCTCAACAAGTGATTGAGAATTGGAACCCTCTCAACAAGGTGATTGAGGCTTGACACTCCCTCAAAAGGTGATTGACTTGCATAATCATAGATACTTTTTAGGAATTCAACACATATATAACATACTTTCATCATCACAAGGTCATCATATACCTACATTTCCTCTCATCATTATACATCAAATGCATACCATTGTTTCATCATCATTCCATCATCATTTAATCATCATATAATCATCATAATACTATTCAACTCATAAGACATGCATTAGACCTTCAATTTCTCAAGAAACCCAAGCCGGACATTTTATCAAACATTAGGTGGATGTGTAATGGGGGTAAAAGACCATGCAATTTAGAGATGAAATCATGCAATAAAATCTGTAGTAAAACCATCAATCAACACCTTGCAACACTCATAATACATTTACATCAAAATCTCTCATCAAATCCAACATTAGATCCAAGATTTAGAGCTCAAAATATACTAAAAACAACTATACTTTCATAAACAAAAATCACTATGCAGTAAATTTCACAATATGTACGACCCATATGTAAAACAAACTTTAAATCATATAATATTGATAAAAAGAGGTTTTACGCAGCATGGGTGGAATGACCCAATGGTTCAACACCATATACCTTAGCATTGGAGTATTTCTTGTTGAAGATAGAGGTGAGAACTTGAAGCTTGGAAGAATTCCTTAAGATCCATAAGAGATTAGGTCACTTGACTTTGGAGGAAATATTAATGTAAGGCTTTGAGAGAGTATTTTATCAATACAATGAAGAACATAAGGGTTTTGGGAGATTGATAAGCATAAAAACGTCAATATAAAGCTTACAAAGGGTGGGAAAGGACCAAAATAACCCTTCCCATAAAGCTTTCGAACGATTGTTACGGCCCCGTTACAACCCGTAGGTAGCACTACGACTCGTAGGACCCCACACATGACCCCTACGATCAATTTTTAAGTCCTTGGAAATTTCTACGACTCTAACCTATGAGTTATACCCCAACATATGACTCGTAACTATGGGCTTGTAGTGCAACTCTGCACTGACAGTCTTCAGTAAAATGGCCATAACTTTTTACTCCGAGCTCTAAAGTAGGTGAAACACAGTGTGTTTGAAAGATAACTCAAAGGGATTTCATTTGAAATGTTTTGTTACACCAAGTTCCAAGTTTGCTAAAAGTTATTCTTGTTTGAAGTTTACCCTTGCCTGAACCATCACACAAAACTCAACGCTTAGGGAAGTGTTGAACTCGTCTATGTTCTAGGAGTCTCCCATAAACCTAATACACCCCCAATCTAACCAAATGAGGCTTGAAACATGGGAACAAGAGCATGGAGTTATGGGGTGTCACAATATTTTCCCCTTGTCAAAATACGCCCGAATCGGATTTTTTGAGGAATGGTGGAAGAACAAGGCTTGAAGCCTTGAGTTAGAAAATGAAACTTCTAACCATAAGATCCATTGCATAACTTACTAGTTGAAAATCATAATGTAGTTAAAAGTCATACTAAAATGTATTCAAATCATTCAAAATATCATTTTCAAAATCTCAACACATAAGTGTAAAATCATCATGTATTTGCTTACTTAAATATGAATGCATATGAATGACATAGGGGATGAAACATAAGACTTGCAATCATCGAAAGGACTTGACGTGTTATCATAAGCTTGAATAGAATTAAAGGAATACAGATATTGCTTCTCCATGCCTACACCGGTTTCCCGAAAAACATACACAAATGGACGACTTCTCCAAAGAGGGCCTTGGCGAACAACTCATCATTATTATTCAATTTCTCCATTCACCCATTCACACCTCCATCGGTACCTTCTCCTAAGTCAATATATCCTCCACATTACCCACAATCTCAAGGAGTGTTATAGCACTAGAAGCACCAACATATCCCATCAACCTAGAAACATGAAAAACCAAACTAATCCCACTCCTATCCATAGGTAATCCCCAAACTTACGCAACCTTACCAACTTCCCTCTACACTTTATATGGACTCACAATCCTCAACTCAATTGGCAACCTTAAATATACCAAACCTACTCGGTACATAACCACCATCTCCCCCTTCAAAGACAACCTCCACTCTATCTTCTTCTCACTCAAAACTTCTAACTCTAACAAGGCGGAATCAGGCCTTGCCTAAACTAGACCTCTTAAACCAAGAAGATTTGGAACCATCAAAAACACTACAAAACCATCCTCAACTTCCCTCAACCTAACCTAATCATAACCAACAAATGGACCACACTAGTCTCCTCTTTGCCATAATTTTCCACACATACTAGGCTACTTAGAGTACCAACCACAACACTAGCCTTATCAAAAAGACTAATGCACACTCATATCATAATTCTTAGGGAGTCCTAAACATCTTCTGGTTATCCTCAACTCGCACCTACCATATTTAGCAAATAACCTCTCATTCTCCAAGACTTGCAACACTACCCCGACAGATTCACATGCTCTAAACAAATCTATGCCCCATCACTAGTGACCACCACCACATATCTAGGCAGGGCTTTAAGACCCTATTTTAGGGACCCATAAACATAGCCAATGCATAAATTAACCAAATAACTCTACCAATACTAATAATGCTCACTTGAGGACAAAGCTCAAATCGAAGATCAACCTTAGTGACGTGACTAACCCATTGTAGTTGATCAAATGGATCAACCATCCTCAACAGTCATATTACAACCTTATGGGTTCTACACTCATTAGAAACATGCTATGCAAGTAGCCAAACCATCCCAAGACCTTCAACACATCAAGCTATGTTCAATCAAGATTGCAAGACAAAACCTCTATACAATAAGAACATGGACCAACACTTATGGACTATCTAGAAACCATACACTCAACCAAAAGATAGACACCAGTGGTTCACATCACCACTCTGGATGCAGAAGAAGCCCACTAGCAACCCAAAAGAATAAAAAAAGAAACAATGGCATTCCGACCCCAACAATGCACACACATCTAAGTCAAGTAAACTTCAAAATACTAGTAGCAACATTGGGCGCCTCATCTACTTCTTGCCTATTTTGAAGAGCATAGAATCTAGTACACCTAGGAGCATCCCCTTGATCAACATCACCACCTCTACACATTTTACGCCTAAGAGGACAATCTATTATCTTGTGACCCTCCTCTCCACAACTATAACAAGCATTAGTCTTCCTCAAACATGCCCCACCATGATAACTCCCACATCTTGGACACTTAGGATTAGTTCTCCCTTCATAGCCATCTTGCCTCCTTGAGTTGGTCACCCCATCAATAGCCATACTCTTATTTGAAGCACTGTCAGACTTTAGATCTTAGGAGCCACCATCAAATCGAGCCCTCTTGGCCTCATTACCCCTTCTTTCCTCAATTTCTCCTCTTCCATTTGATCGGCATAAGTCATCAACTGAGACAAGTCTATGTCACTAATTAGCAAGATGGACCGATATTCTTCACTCACCAAGTCAGAGACCCCCATCACAAGTTTATTCATCCTAGATCTAGGATCGGCCACCAAATGAGGAGAAAACTTTGAATGTTGATTAAACTTAAGGGCATACTCTTTTACACTCATAGTACCTTACTTCAAGTTCAAGAACTCTACCAACTTAGCTTCCCTGAGCTCATAAGGGAAGAAACGATTAAGGAAAGCCCCTTTTGAACTCCTCCCGTAGCACCACATAACTGTTTCCCTTCTCCCTCTCTCATTGATCAAATCATATTTAGGCTACTCCTTTGATTTGGTAAGACACTAACTCCACCTTTTTATTTGACCCAACACCCATGATATTCAAGATCTTGTTGACCTTATTAATGAACTCTTATGGATATTCATCCACCTTGGACCCATAGAATAACGGAGTATTCATCCTCATGAAGTCTTTTACCCTAGCACCCGGGGTAGTAGCATGAAGGGATTGAGCCCCTTTTTGGATTTAGTTGGCCAACACTTGGGCAAGCATAGTGAGAGCATCCCAGAACTCACTACTGGTAGGTTGCTCCTTGGGAGTTTGGGCCCTTCTTCCTCGGGTGTTTGGCATGGTCTAGCATAGTATAGAACAATCGTTAGGGGGGGGGGGAAAACTTACGACAACACTGTAGTATGACTTAGAAAATGAAAAAGGGAAACATTTCCTAAAATGACTCATAGCCTCCTACTCATAGTTGTGATGCACAACACAACCATGAGTAAGACTTTAATTGACGCGATGTGTTGGACTACGAGGATCTATCAACCTAGTGCTCTAATACCATCTTTTTCATGACCTAAGCCTAGGGCCTAGAGTGATCAGCCAGTGGGGAACCCAAAGAAAACCCAAACAAGCCTCATAGCATATCATTACACATCCTTGGCCGTAGAAGCAAGACATAACAACATATGAAACATAAACAAGGTGAACTGGGACTAAAGGAGTAAGAATCATATTTAAATATCTTGGATTCATAAGTTAATCATAATTCAAGCATAATAAATATTTTTGTCCAACAACACCTCTAACATAGAACTTAATGGAGGCCAAGACAAGCAACCGGGCTCACTCTCATAGTCAAGTATAGAAAAACTATAAGATATTCTTAGATACATAGCAAAAGAACATAGATATCACCCCCGAACATAAGGACTCACCAACTAGCTTGATTGGATATCACTAGCCACATGGAGGAGGAGGATGGCCAAATGGAGCTCCGATTACTACATGGTGATATCATGTAGGCAAGAGTATGCATTTGTACGTTTGAATATACTAAGTATGTAGGATGCAATGCAATAAGATATAGACAACATAATCAAAATTCATAACAGTAGACAATAGACATTATATAGCAATATGACATGTATGATCAATGAATAAGTAAAACATGCTTAAGTAATTCATACTCATATAGGATATCATTAGTGAAGAATAGACCAAATGAACTACTTCCCAACTCCAAGGAACAATATTCTTTGAACAGTGATTGAGGCTTGATACCCCTCCCCCCCAACAAGGCATCCGAGGCTTGACACCCTTTCGTCTAGGTGATTCAGGCTTGGTAGCCCCTTAACAAGATGATTGAGAATTGGCACCCTCTCAATAAGGTGATTGAGACTTGGTATTGTATCAACAACTTGATTGAGGCTTGGTACCATCTCAACAAGGTGACTGATACTTGGCAACCTTTCCAAAAGGTAATTAAGACTTGGCAGCCTCTCAAAAAGGTAAATGAGGCTTGGCACCCCCTCAAAAAGGTGATTGACTTACAACATCATGGATACTTTTCATGAATTCAATACATAAATAACATACTTTTGTCATCACAAGGTCATCATATAACTACATTTCCTCTCATCATTATATATCATATGCATACCATTGTTTTATCATCATCCCATCATCATTAAATCATCATATAATCATCATACCACTATTCAATTCATAAGACATGCATTGGACCTTCAATTCCTCAAGAAACCTTAGCTGGATATTTCATCAACCACTTGGTAGGTGTGTAATAGGGGTAAAATACCATGCAATTTAGATATGAAATCATGTTAGTAATTTTGTAGTAAAACCATCAATCAAAACCTTGATATACCCCCAAGACATTCACATCAAAATATCTCATCAAATCCAACATTAGATCGAGGATTTAGAGCTCAAAACATGCTAAAGCAACCATACTTTCAGGAACAAAAATCACTATGCAGTAAATTTCTCATTATACAAGACCCACATGTAAAATAACCATTAAATCATGCAATATTGGTAAAAAGAGGGTTTAGGCAGCATAGGTGGAAAGACCCAATGGTTCTACACCACATACCTTAGCTTTGGAGAATTTCTTGGTGAAGATGAAAGTGAGAACTTGAAGCTTGGAAGAATTCCTTAAGATCCAGAAGAGATTTGGTCACTTGACTTTGGAGGAAATATTAATATGAGGGTTTGATATATGATTTTATCAATACAATAAAGAACTTAAGGGTTTTGGGGCCTTGAATGAGCATTAAAATATCAATCTAGAGCTTACCAAGGGTGGGAAAGGATCAAAATAACCCTTCCTAAAAAGCTGTCTAAAGATTGTGATGAGACCTATTTTGACACATAGGTACACTAGGACTCGTAAGACCCCTCACATGATCCCTAGGCTCAATTTTGAAGACTCGAGAAATCTCTATGAGCCGGACCTATCAGTCATACCCCAACCTACGACTCATAACTGTGGGCTCATAGTTCAACTGTGCACTGGTATTCTTTAGTAAAATGGTCATAAATTTTGACGAACTCTAAATGAGGTGAAACAAAGTGCTTTGGAAAGCTAACTCAAAAGACTTGTTTTTGACATGTTGTGGGCCACCCATGTCTAAGTTTTCTTAAAGTTATTCTTGTTTGAAGTTGACCCTTGCATGGACCATCACCCAAAACTCAACCCTTAGGAGAGTGTTGAACATGTCTAGGCACTAGGAGTATCCCATAAATCTAATACACAACCAATCTTATCCAATGTGTCTTAACATATGGGTGTAAGAGCATGGAGTTACAGAGTGTCATATATGTAGGATACAATGAAAAAGAGATAAGCATCATAATTGAAATGTATAAGCATCTGCAAGTAATAATATATAACAGTATGGCATGCATAGAAGATGCTTGAAGTAAATCATGCTTACATTGATCATAAATCATGTGTAATATGAGACCATGATTATAGAGTACATAGATTATTAAAATACAAACCCCTTGATTGGTTGGTGGATTATGTCACCCTCCCCTCCTTGGTGATTGAGATACAAACCCCTCAATTGGTTGTCAAGGTACAAACCCCTGAACATGGTTGTCGAACGTAACACCTTCCATCCTAGGTGATTGAGGTATCAACCCCACAATTGGGTTGATGAGCTATCAACCCCTCAATTAGGTTAATAAGGTATCAACCTCTCAGTTAGGTTAATGAGGTATCAGCCCCTCAATTGGGTTATATGAGGTATCAACACCTCAAATAGGTTAATGAGGTATTAACCCCTCAATATGGTGAATGAGGTATCAAGCCCTCAATTAGGTTAATGAACCTCACACCCTCCATCAAAGTGGTCATCTCACAACATATTCCTTTCATCATAATAAGGTTATTCAACTCATATGCCATGTATTAGGCCTTTAACAACTCAACAAATACTATTCAGACATCTTATCCAACACTTGGCGGGTGTGTCATGATAGTGTAAAATCATGCAATCCAAGACTAGAATCATGCTAGAAAATTCAGTATGAAACAATCAATAGATACTTGATAACACCCTCAAACAATATACATGAAAACCCTTCATCAAATCTCTCAATAGATATTAGATTCATAGCTAAAAAACATTCTACAACAATTAGATTTCATGAAATCCCAACATAGTGTGAGGTGAAATTCATAGTAAGTAAGAGCCATGAGTAAATCAACTTTAAGTCATGTAATTTAGGTAAAAAGAGAGCTTGGGCACCATGGATGAAAGGACCCAATGGTTGAAACCCACATACCTTTACTTAGGAGAGTTCCTTGATGAAGATTTGAATGGAGACTTGAAGCTTGGATGAATTCTTTTAGATCCAGAAGAGATTTGGACACTTGATTTTGAGTGAATTAATAGTCTAAATGTTTGAGTGGATTTTGGGGAATGTCTTGTGTGATATAAACGTGAAGTAGGACTAAGTATAGGTACTTTAATTTATGGGAAAGCTTATGCTAAAGACCCAAAAGCCTTGGACCCAACTCAAAAAAAACTGTACGAAATAACAAATTGGCGTGCCATGGCCGCGTCGCGCTAGGGGCACACCTGCTCACCATCCCCCACTCAATTTGACCCTCTGATCAAGAATATGAAGTGAGACTTTCGATATCACACACGAATTTTGAGATATATAGAAATTATGATTCTAGGCACTTTCGAGGCACATTTTTGGGCACTTTATTGGGGTCGTCTCAATATCTCCCCCTTGGGAACATTCGTCCAGTGAATGTCAAAAAAATGCCTATAAGAGAAATAAACAAGATGATTTCAATATCACGAGAGAGCAACAATTCACTTAAACATCATTTTCAAAAACCTTAACATAAATCTAAAAATCAACGTGAACTTGTCAATATAAACATGAATATATGCAAATGACATGAGAGCTGAGACTTATGATTTGGAACGATGGATAAAGGACTTAATGTTATAATAAGCTTGAGTAGAATGAAGGAGATATGGATATTGCTTTTCCATGCCCGCTCATCTCCCCAAGGGACACTTTCGACTTGGCGATTCTTCCATAGGGCGTTGACGAACACTACATCCTATTAATCAACTTCTCCACCCATCCAACCAATGCCTCCACTGGGACCTTCTCCTAGGCTAACTTATCCTCCACAATGCCCACGACCTCAAAGATTTCTATAACACGAGAGTTACCACCACATCCCTCAACCTAGAAGCATGAAAAATCAGAAGAGCCATATCCATATCCATAGGCAATTCCCATTCACATGAAACCTCACCAAACTTCCTCTACACCCTACAAGGGCTCACACCCAATCTTAACCTGATTTTCAACATCAAACACACATAGCCCACTTGGTACCTTAAACCACCATCTCCCATTTGGGAGACAACCTTTATTATACTATCCTTCTCCCCAAAACTTCCAACTCTAATAAGGTGGAATCAAGACCTTGCTTAAACTAGACCTGTTCAACCAAAGAAGATTTGGAGCCATCAAGAACACTATGCCACCAAAACTCCACTTCCTCTAACCTAACCCCCATTTTAGCCAACCGATGGACCTCTCTAGTCACCCCTTTTGCCGCGATCATCAACATATGCTAGGCGACTTAAAGCACCGACTACAATACTAGCCTTACCAGGAAAAATAATGCACACCCATTTCATAATCCATAAAAAGTTCTAACCACCTTCTTGTTACCCTCAACTCACACTTATCATATTTAGCAAACAACCTCTCATTCCCCCAAGACTTGCAACACTACCACAAAATGGTCCACAAGCTCTAAATAATAAATGCTCCACCACTAAAGTCCACCTCAAACACATCAAGGTAGGGTTTTAAGACCCTATTCATGAAACCCATAAACATAGTCGGTGCATAAGTCAACCAAACAACTCCACCAATACACAAATCCTCACTCCTAGCCCTAAAAGGTCACCTAGGGATATCACCTAGCCTCATCCTCACTTGGGGACAAAACCCAAATCACAAATGAATGATAGAGGAGTGACTAGCCCATTGTAGTTGGCCCCATAGAACGTCCATCCTTAACCATCATATTACAACCTTATGGGTCATACACTCATTAGAAGCATGATATGCATGTAGCCAAATCACCTCAACACCTCCAGCCCATCAAAACAAACTTAACCAAGATCACAAGACAAGATTTTATGAAACAAGGACATGGAGCAACCCCTATAAGCCTTTCTAGCATCAAAAGACTCACATAACAAAATCTTTCTAGCAACAAAATAAATAATGAAAGAAATAACGACTCTTATAACCATCAATGCATGCATAATAAAATCAAGGAAAACCTCTAAAATACCAATAGCATCATCGGGTCATCCCCTCCTTGCCATTTTGAAGAGCATAGAACCGATTGTGCCTTGGAGCACCACCTTGAGGACGAACATCTTCACCCTTGCCTTGCTTATGAGCAACATCATTCGTCTTATGCCTATCCTCACCACAATGGAAGGAAGCATTGTTGTCCTTAAACATGTGTCTCTATGAACCTTACCACATGTTGGACACATACCATCATCTCTATATTTGGGACTTTGGAACTTTCCTTCTAAGAAGGTTCTCTTGGCCTCTTTGCCCCTTCTCTTCCTTATATTTTGCTCCTCCAATTGTTTGGCATATGTCGTTAATAGGGACAAATCCATGTCACTTATCAACATAGCGGATCGGCATTCCTCACTTACAAAATTGGATACCCATCATGAACTTGTTCATCCTAGACCTCTGATCGACCATCAATTGGGGAGAATATTTAGAAAATTGGTTGAACTTGAGGGCATACTCCCTCACACTCATTGGACCTTGCTTAAAGTTCATAAACTCCACTATCTTGGCACCCCTTAGCTCAAGAGGGAAGAACTGGTTAAGAAAAGTGACTTTAAACTCCTCTCATAGTACCACATTATTGTTCCCCTTCTACTCCTTCCATTGAGCAACTATATTTGGTCCACCCCCTTGAGTTGGTAGGGTGCCAACTCCATCTTCTCTCCTGATCTAACACCCATAAAAGTCAATACTTTATACATCTCATCCATAAATTCTTAGGGGTCCTCATCCACCTTAGACCCATAGAACTCCACGTGGGTTCATCCTCATGAAGTCCCTCACTCGAGATGCCAGGGTAGGAACATGAGGAACTTTGGCCCCTTGGTCGATTTGATTGGCTACAACATGAGCTAACATGGTAAGAGCATCCCGGAATTCTTCATGAGCCGGTTGTTCTTTGGGAGAGGGCCTCTTCTTCCTCTTGTGTCAGGCATGATTTAGCATATCAAAGAACCATCATTAGGGGGGAATAACCTTACCTCGACTCTATATTATGACATTGACCATGAAGAATGGAAACATTTCCTAAAATGTCTCATAGCCTCTTGCTCATAGTTGTGGTGCACAAGACAACCATGAACAAGACTCTAATCAACACGGTTTGTTGGACACTGAGGACCTAACAACCTAGTACGTTGATACCAAGTTTGTCATGACCTAAAATAGGCCTAAATGTGACACGACGAATGGGGAACCCGAAAGAACCCCACAACAAGCCTCTTAGCATATCTTACACACATCCTAGGTCGCGGAAGCAAAATAGAACAACATAAGAAAGAAAAACAAGGGAAATTGGGACTAAGGGAAATAGTTAAAACACTTGAATACATAAATGAGTCAAAGCTTAAGAATAATACATAACTTGTCCAACAACACCTTTAGTATAGAACTTAGCAGGGGCCAAGACAAGCAACCAGGCTCACCTAATAGTCAAGCATACCATAAAGAAAGAGAGTCTTTAATGTATATCATAAGAACATAAACATTGTCCTAGAAATGGAGAACTCACCAACTATCTTGAATAGGAACCACTCGCCACGTGGAGGAGGATGGCCAAAAAGATCTCCAGTTCCTACATGGTAATATCATGTAGGTATAGAGTATGCATTAGTACGTTTAAATGTACTAAGTATGTAGGATGCAATACAACAATAGGTAAGCATCATAATCTAAATGCACAAGCATAGACAATGAGTAACATATAACAATATGGCATGCAAGGAAGATGCGTAAAGTAAATTATGCTTTCATAGATCATAATACATGTGTAAGAAGAGACCATCATTATAGAGTACATAGTTTATCAAGGTAAAACCCCTTGATTGGTAGGTGGATTGTCTCAACCTACCACCTTTGGTGATTAAGGTACAAACCTCTCAATTGGATATCAAGGTACAAACTCCTCGACATAGTTTTTGAACGTACCACCTTCCATCCTAGGTAATTGAAGTATTAACCCTCAATTTTGTTAATGATGTATCAACCCCTCAATTAGGTTAATAAGGTATCAACCCCTCATTAGGTTAATGAGGTATCAACCCTTAATTGGGTTAATGAGCTATCAACCCCTTAATTAGGTTAATGAGGTATCAACCCCTCAATTAGGTTAATAAGTTATCAACCCCTCAATTAGATTAATGAACATCAAACCCTCCATCAAAGTGGCTATCTCACAATACTATAGAGCGAAATACCATAGATATACATTCCTTTCATCATCGTAAGTTCATTCAACTTATATGCCATACATTAAGCCTTCACAACTCAAGATACATAATCCGGATATTTTATCAAACACTTGGTGGATGCATTATGCTAGTGCAAAACCATGCAATTCAAGAGTATAATCATGCTAGAAAGTTCAATGTTAGACCATCAATAGATACTTGGTAACACCCTCAAACAATATACATCAAAATCGTTCCTCAAATTGCACAATAGACCTTAGATTCATAGCTCAATACATGCTAAACCAATCATAATTTCATGAAACCCCAACATAGTGTGCAGTGAAATACATAGTAAGTAAGACCCATGAATAAATCAACTTTAAGTCATGCAATTTAGGTAAAAAGGTAGTTTGGATACCATGGGTGAAAGGACTCAAGGTTTAAAATCCACATACCTTGACTTTGGAGAATTCCTTGACAAAGATTTCAATGGATAATTGAAGCTTGGATGAATTCCTTAAGATCCGAAAGAGATTTGGACACTTGATTTTGAGTGAAATAATAGTCTAAATGTTTGAGAAGTTTTTGGGGAATGTCTGGTGTGATATCAAGGTGAAATATGGTTAAGTATAGGTATTTTGACATATGGGAAAGACTTAAGCCCAAGACCCAAAAGCTTTGAACTGAACTTAAAAAACATCTGCACGAAATAACACACTAGCGCACCCTGGCCGCGTCACACCAGGGGCACGCCGGCTCACTCATTTTTGATAATTTTTGAAATTTGCTACGGTTGCTCTAAAATGGGGTTAGACCCATTTCTCACTCAACTTGACAGCCTGATCAATAATATCAAGTAGAATTTTTGATATTACACATGATATTTGAGTTATATGGAAATTACAATTCTGTGCACTTTCGAGGCACATTTTTGGGCACTTTTTGAAGGTTTTTAGACAAACATCTAATACAACATCATATGTTAACATTAGGAATATGTAGTATCTTAAAATATTATAAAATCATCATTAGCGTGCATGGTAGCATCGAGGGAACTTAAAGAAAGGTAGAAGACATTATGTAGGACTTTTTGGGTGAAAGGAGATCCGCAGATCAAACTTACATACATTTGTAAGCTTCAGCATAGAGGAACGTTCCGTTTGTCAAAGAGCCCCTTGATACCCTAGGCTCTTTAGCATGGTCTTCTTCTCTAGAGAATGTTTCTTTGCCTTAGAAAATTTGAGAATGGGAGAATGAGAGAAAGAATAGGGTCCTAAGGCTTTAAGGTTTTATTTCATTTGAAAAGACCACCCAAAATGATATAGATTAGATTAGAATTGGCAAAAATGATGAAATTTCCCTTCATTAATATTCTCAGATCTCATCTACAAGACACTACTTACGATCCGTGGTTTGAACCATGGATCATAGTCCTAGTCGCCCTGTTGTCCATTTCTAATCTTTAGAAACTGGTTACAAACCCAAACTAGGAAACTTCTACTATGGCCCATCCTTCATCACACAGGTTGTGGTTGGAATCATAGATGCCTTCCACACTTGGCCAAATTTTCACTTCCGTGGAGCCCTTTCCACGATTACGGATCAGAGGCTTTGGGACAGCCTACGGATCATCTTGATAATCATAGACCACCTTCCATAAGCTCTAAATTTCCTTCAAGTATGGTACCCTCACCTACAACCCTTCCTACGAGTTGTGCACTAACCTATGAGTTGTTAATGGCTTCGGGAGTTGCCCTACAATTGTAAATGTTTTTCTTTCCCGGAAGTTCATATTCACGAGCCAGATCTATGACTCATTGTTTGATCCACGAGATGTGGGATCGGCTTTATGAACTATCTTCTTTTCATTTTCAATCCAACTTTTCTATAATTCTAGGCTCCTAAATTGAGGATCATTATAATATCTTTCCCTTGGGAATATTTATCCCCGAATGTACTTAAAGGTCTGATCTAAAGAGTCAATCATTAGCTAATAACCTGGTATGCATGCAAAAATGTAACTTAAACATCATTTCATGAAACTTGCAAAATTTATGCTTACCATATGTCTCAAAAAATGTAGAAATGAGTGCATGCATCATGCAAAAGCTAAATGCATGAAATTAAGTTTTTAGCCAAGAACGACTTGATGCCTTAGGCTCAAGTAAAGGGAATATATACAAGTAATGCTTCATCATGTCCGCTTCTGCTTCCCATGTATCACCCTTAACTTTATGATTTCTCCAAAAGCACCTTAACGAATGCAACTCCCTTGTTTCTTAGGTTTTTCATTGATCGGTCTTGAATGTCAACCGGTACTTCTTCATAATTCAAATCCTCGTCAATGTCCACATCTAGCTAGGGAACTATAGATCTTGGATCACCTATGAACTTTGTCAACATCGACATGTGAAAAACTAGTCGGATCAAATGTATCTCATTAGGTAGATCCAACTCATATGTAACCTTCTCTACTCTTCTCACCACCTTGTAAAGCCTTACATATGAAGAGATTAACTTCACCTTTTTACCGAACCAAATCACAACTTCCATAGGAGACACTTTCAAATAGACCCAATCACTAATTTGGAACTCAAGATCCCTCCTCCTAACATTAGAGTAGGACTTTTCCTAACTTTGAGCCATTTGCAAACTTTCCCTTAAGAATTTAATTTTCTCCATAGCATTCACGACTAAGTCTAGTCTTAGCAATGCCACCTTACCTACTACAAACTACCCAATAGGTGATCTACACCTTCTAACATACAATGCCTCAAATATGTCATCTTAATACTTTCATGGAAGCTATTATTGTAGGAAAAACTTAATACGAGGAAAATTTTCATCCGAACTTCCGTTGAACTCCAACATACAAGCTCTCAACATGTCTTCCAATGTTCGAATAGTCCTTTTGACTTGCCCGTTAGTTTGGGGATGAAAAGCGGTACTCAACATCATCTTAGTAACAATCCACTTTAGAAAAATTTTCAAAAATGAGAGGTGAATTGGACACCACGATCCAATATGATAGACAGTGGAATCCCATGCAACCTCACCAATTCTCGAATATACAAGTGAGCATAGTCTTCGGTGCTGAATGTCATTTTAAATAGTAGGAAGTGATCTGACTTTGTAATATGATCAAATATCACCCATATGTACCTAGGCTCCGGGTGGGGGAGATGTAAGATGGAGTCAAAGTGCTTCTTGGTTTTTTGAAATCCCACTACAAAGTCCATATTGACCTCTTCCCACTTCCAAGTAGGAATTTTAATGTCTCGTGCTAGGCCACCTGTCCTTTAATGTTCAACCTTGACTTGTTGGCAATTGGAACACTCGGATACAACTTGGCAAATGTCCATCTTCATTCCATTCCATAGATCTTTATACATCTTTGTAGTACCGGGGTGGATAGGATAGGAAGAGTTGTGATCTTCTTGAAATATTAACTTCCTCAACTCACTTTCATTTCACATACATAACTTGCTTTGATACTTGAGTACACAATATCCCCTTGTGAGAAAACCTCTATCTTTCCTTCCTTCAACTCCACTAAGGCGAGATCAAGATAATGCTTGGATTCTCAATCAAAGAAGACTCACTCCCATGAAGCACTATCACATCTCCACTTATAAATTCATTCGACTTCACTCCCAACCTAGAAAACCTATGGACTTTTGGTCCAACTCCTTTTTTCTATCATCTTCTAAATGGGCTACACTACCCATGTACTCTACTAAGGGCATCGGCTAACACATTGGCTTTGCTTAGGTGGTACTTCAAAATCATTTCACAAACCTTGAGAAGCTCTAACCACATATTGAAGGCTCTTATGGTCGGTGAAGACATCCACATGAATCTCATATAAGTAATGTCCCAAATCATCAAGGCAAACACTATGAATGCAAGCTTAAGATCATGAGTCGATTAGTTCTTCTCATATACCTTCAATTACCTTAAGTCATAGGTAATCGTGTTACCATGCTACATTAGCATACACCCTAATATAATCTTTAATGCATCAAAATAAAAAATGAACCCATCATTTCCTTTTGGCAAGATCAAGATTAGGGCTGAAGTTGGTCTATCCTTTTAAAGTTTGGAAGCTCTTCTCACATTCATCCATCTACAAAAACATTGCCTTCTTTTGAGTGAACCTGGTTAGTGGGGACGAGATGGAAGAGAAACCTTCCTCAAATCTTCTATACAACCCGACAAGGCTAAAGAAACTATAGGAGTCAATGTCTTTGGCCAATTTCATACTGCTTTCTTCTTCTTAGGATCAACCTTGATGCCATCCTGTGACACCACATGCCCAAGAAAGGCAACCTCACTTAGACAAAACTTACCCTTATCAAGTATTGCAAAAAGCCTTTGCTCCTTTGGGGTTTACAATGCCACCCTTAAGTGTTCCTTATGCTCCCTCTTTGACACTGTGTTATTCTATACTTTTTCCCTACCAACAGTTTTATTTTCAACTTATTCTCCCCTTCTCCTATTTCAAACCTTTCTAGGTGCTTTACTCAAAATTTTAAGCTCATCGCCTTTTATTTTTAACATTCTTTTTCTATTTACCTCATTATTTAGGCATCTATTCATTTTTCTTGCACCTATAGCACATTCCCCCTTTTTCATGTATTACTAGCTTCCACCCCATTTAATGTAATCTCCCTTACACCAGCCACCCTCAACTTAGGTTTTTTGGCCTGAGTTAAGGTGCACAATATCCAACCTATGAACCACAGCTACTTTTGATAGCCACCCTCAACTTAGGTTATCTCAGTCAAGGTGCATGATATTCAAGGAAGGACCAGAGCTAAATTCAAGATTTCACATTCAACAAGGTTTGATTACTTAGGTGTCCACAAAGAAAAGGGCTCATGTAAATATCAAACATTAAGGTCATGGGATACATAAAGAATTTGGTTGTTTATTTAGGCTAAGTGGACAAATGTAAACAATAGCCTAAGATCCTTTCCTAATCAACAAACCTACAGCCTTAGTCAAAGTAATAGGGCAAGTTCTGAATTGCAACACAATATAAGAATTAAGCAATGAAGCTTACACACACTTGTACCTGACTACGTTATCAACATAGATTCTCAAATCTTGCTTTTCATCAAAATTAAACCTCACTTATCAGAACAAGCATGGTCAATCATTGATTTCACATGGTTGTTATCAAAACTACCTAACACAAAATATCTGATGGGTATCATTTTTCCTCAAAACTATCTTATACCATAGACTTTAGTACAATATGCTACCGATACTATTTATTCATCCTAAATGTGTCGGTTCAATAGAAAATAAATGACCTTAGGTGAAAAGAATATAGGCAAGAAAGCCTTTCAGACTTAAAACTTGGGATAGTTATAGGCCATGGTTACTCAAACTTCACTAAGGCCTATAACTACCCATATCCCATTGAAAAAAGTTTGCATACAGCAAAATGTAAATAAATCAAAGTATAGGAATCAAAAAGAACATACTTGGGTGCCTAAGAGCCACTTTCCACCTTGGTTTGCCTCCCATGTGGTGCCTTATTTAATGTCGCGGCACATCTTAGACAACTTGGGTACTCAGACTTCACCAAGTGTCCGTGCTTCCACTATCTGCACTTCTTAAACATTTCTAAGATGTAGCAAATTGACTCTTCACCATTTACTTTATATGTGTTGCCATTTCTCTTTTCAAATTCAATAACCCCATGGTCGAAAACATGTAAAACTTTGAAAGGCCCCAGCCATCTGGACTTGAGTTTCCTAGCAATCAACTTTAGTCAAGAGTTCTATAACAATACCAAATCTCCTGGTGCAGATTGGTAATTTTCAAAACCGCGATCATGTTGCAGCTTCACTAGAGGGTTGAGCTCTCATTTACTTTCAAATGGAACTCATCAAGTCATTAGGTTGGCTCAATGTTGAGTTTGCTATATGAAAGGCTCCAAAAAATGCTCAAAAATGAGCCTAAAAATGTCCATAATCGTAATTTTCATATATATCAAAATACGTGCGTAATATAAAAAATATGACTTCATATTCGTGATCAGGGGGAAATATTGAGTGGAAATAGCTAGAACCCCGATTTTAGAGCAATCATAACAAAATTTCATTTTCCAAAATTTATGAAAATCAGTGAGGATCTGCGGCCTGGCTGCGACACGCTAGGGGCGCAGATCAGTGCATTTTCTTCCTATTTTTTCTTACTTTTGCCTAAGGCTTTGGGGCCTTGGGCCTAAGCCCTCCTATGTATAAAAATACCTATATTTAGTCATTTTTCAACCCTATATCACTCAAGAAACTCCCAAAATCCTCTCTAGCACTTAGCTAAATATTTCATCTAAATTCAGGTGTCCCAAAATTATTTCTAAATCTCAAGAAATTCATTCATGCTTCAAGTTCCATTCAAATCATTAGCATCAAGGAAATCCCCGAAATTGAGGTATGTGGGTTTCAACCATTGGTTCCCTTCACCCATGGTGCCCAACCTTCCTTTTTATATAATTTGCATATTTTCAAGTTGAATTATCTATGAGTATCTCTTATTATAAATTTGATTATAGACTATGTTGTGGTTTCATAAAATATTGACTGTCTAAGCATGTTTGATCTATGAATCTATGATCTATTATAAGATATGATGAGGGGTTTTAATGTGTCCTGCATAAGGGTGCTACCAAGGGTTGGTGGGTGGAAAGCCTTAGAGTTCAAGCAAAGCTTGCTTGGGCTATATGGATATTGTCTCTTCCAACATATGTATTAGGTTCTATCCAAGTATCTTTTATTTTAAGCATTGATCATGCATGCCATGTTGCTAATATAATATCCCTTGCTTATGATTATGCATTTTGACTATGTTGCCTATCTCTTGTTACATTGCATCTTACATACTTAGCATATTCAAATATACTAATGCATACTCTATGTCTACATCATATTATTATGTAGGAACCAGAGCTCCTCATGATCATCCTCTACGTGGCTAGTCGTGACATCTTGAAGATAAGTTATGGTAAGTCCTCAAGTTCAGGGACCCTAGCTATGCTACTCTTTCCTTCTTTACTCATTATGGTTGAACTCTTGATACTATAAGGGTCATCCCGAAATGTATCTTGGCCCCACTCAAGTCTATATGTATAGGTGTTTTTGGACAAGTGATTTAATTATGCTATGATCCTGACTCTCGATTGTTTTATGCTATCTAAGACTTCCCTTAGTCTCTTTATCCTTATTTGTACTCTCTTATTGTTGCTTTGTTGCTTTCGTGACCAACGATATGTAAATGATATGTTAAGAGGCTTGTTTTTGGTCTCTTCGGGTTCCTATTCGCCATGTCCCGTCGAGGGCCTAGGCTTGGGTCATGACAAAGATGATACCAGAGCACCAGGTTGTTAATGGTCCTCGAAATACAACACATCGTGTCGATTAAAGTCTTGTTCATGGTTGTGAAGTTAACCACAACTATGAATAAGAGGCTATGAGACATTTTAGGAAATGTTTCCCTTCTTCTTGATCTATGTCATGTTATTTTAGATCGTAGCTATAGTGAGAGGAAGAGTAGCCTGCACTTCCGAGGAGCAACTGGACCATCCCGCTCCTTAAGCTCCTCATGATAGGGGATGGCTTATGAAGAGTTCTTGGATGCTATTACCATGCTAGCCCGTGCTATGAATAATCAAACCAACCAAGGGGCCCAAGCCCCTCACGCTCCTATTCTGGCTTCTAGGGTGAGGGATTTCACAAGAATGAACCCACAGAAGTTCTATGGGTCTAAAGTGGATGAGGACCCTCAAGAATTTATTAAGGAGGTGGACAAAGTGTTGTCTAATATAGGTGTTAGATTGGAGTAGAAAGCATAGTTGGTGGCCTACCAACTCAAAGGGGTGGCCCAAATATGGTCTTCTCAATGGAAATTGGAGAAGGGGAATGGTGATGCTATTCTTTGGGAAGAGTTCAAGGTGGCATTTCTCAGCTAGTTCTTCCCTCTTGAACTAAGACAGGCCAAAGTGATGGAATTTATGAATATAAAGTAAAGGTCCATGAGTGTGAGAGAGTACACCCTCAAGTTCAACCAACTCTCTAAATATTCTCCATAATTGGTGGTTGGGCGAAGGTCCAGGATGAACAAGTTTATAATGGGTGTATCCGGCTTGGTGAATGAGGAGTGTCATGTTGTCATGTTCATAGATGTTATAGACCTGTCCCGCCTCGTGATATATATCGAACAATTAGAGGGAGGAAAGTTGAGAAAGAGGAGGAAGGGTGAGGCTAAGAGGGCCCGTTTTGACGGTGCTTTCCAAAATCCTAAGGGTAGCTGGTTTCATCACGGCCACAAGTTCCAAGGTCAAAGTTCTTCAAATGCTCCTAATAGAAGGATTGTTAATGATATTCAAATATTTCAAGGTGGTGGCAGTATGGTGCTTAATACTATGTGTCCAAGATGTGGTAGAGGACATAATGGTCCATCTTTAAGAAACACTAATGCTTGTTGTGGTTGTGGTGAAGTAGATCATAAAGTGATTGATTGTCCTCATAATCAAAACAAGGGCAGAGATGGCCATCCTTGAGGCCAAGGTGCAAATACAGGTCCTAGAGAAAGGGGAGGTCAACAAGGTGGTGCCTCAAGGCACAATCCATTCTATACTCTTCATGGGAGACAAGAGGTAGGTGAGGTGCCTGATGTATATGTTAAAAGTCTTTTATTTTGATAGACCCAGGTGCCACTCTTTCTTTTTCTACTCCTTTTGTTGCGAAAAAGCTTCATATCAAACCCAAATTGTTATATCAGCCATATGCAGTGTCTACTCCTATTGGTGCATCCGTTGTTGCTTAAAGACTCTATAGAAATTGTCCTATATTCATTTTGCATAAAATGTGAACTTATGATTTTGTTGAGTTAGATATGCTGGATTTTGATGTCATTCTTAGGATGGATTGGTTTCTTGCATATTATGCCTCTATGATTTTAGAACCTGTAGGGTCAAATTCTAATTCCCTAATGAACCCGTCCTTGAGTGGGAGAGTCATGATGTGGTGGTTAATGGTAGATTCATTTCTTGCATTAAAGCACAAAAGTTGATTTCTAAGAGGTGTGTCAATCAACTTGTAAGGGTTAGGGATGTTGAGTCTAAAGTCCTTCCTATAGAGTCAGTTCTGGTGGTTAATGAGTTCCTTGATGACTTTCCCGATGAGCATCCCAACATTCCTCCCAAAAGAGAAATAGATTTTGGCATAGAACTCCTTCCCGATACTCAACCCATTTATGTTCCCCCTTATAGTATGGCCCCAACAAAGTTAAAGCAGTTGAAAGAGCAATTGAGGGATTTGTTGGAGAAGGGTTTTATTAGTCCTAGCCAATCACCTTGGGGTGCACCAGGGTTGTTTGTGAAGAAGAAGGATGATACTCTTAGAATGTGCATTGACTACCGGCAACTTAATAGGGTCACCATAAAGAATAAGTACCCTCTACCATCGATTGATGATATTTTTGACCAACTTTAAAGGGCGAGTAAATTCTCTAAGATTGATCTTCGGTCCGGATATAACCAATTGAAAGTGAGGGAGTGTGAAATTCCCAATACAACCTTCAAAACTACAAATGTGCACTTTGAGTTTGTGGTTATGCTCTTCAGGTTAACTAATGCACCGACTATCTTCATGGATCTTACGAATAGGGTCTTTAACCCCTACCTTGATTTGTGTGCAGTGGTTTTTATTGATGATATCTTGAAATATTCCCGTGGTGAGGAGAAGCATGTGGATCAGTTGAGGGTGGTGTTGCAAAATCTTGTGGGAGAAGTTGTATGCCAAATATGCAAAATGTGAATTTTGGTTGAAAGAGGTTGCCTTTCTAGGTCATGTGGTGTTAGGTGATGGTATTAAGGTGGATCATAAGAGGACAGAGGTGATTAGAAATTGGCCTAGACCTTTGACTCCATCAGATTTCAAGAGTTTCTTAGGTTTAGCGGGTTACTACCGGAGGTTTGTGAATGGTTTCTCTTCTAGTGCTTCTGCAATGACTAAGTTGACCCAAAAGAAAGCAAAATTTATGTGGACCGTAGAGTGTGAAAAGAGTTTCCAAATATTGAAAGACAAATTTATCTCTACTCCTATCTTGTCTGTACTAGAAGGGTTTGTTGTGTATTTCAATGCCTCAACAATTAGCTTGGGTTGTGTTTTGATGCAAAATGGTAAGGTGATAGCTTATGCCTCTAGACAACTTATGGTGTATGAAAAGAATAATCCTACCCATGATCTTGAATTGGTGGCCATGGTGTTTTCTTTGAAAATTTGACATCATTATTTGTATGAGGTCCATGTCCATGTCCATCATAAGAGTGTCTATATGTGTTCAACCAAAAAGGTCTCAACTTGAGATAAAGAAGGTGGCTAGACCTCCTCAAAGATTATAATATGAGTATGCACTATCACCCCGGTAAAGCTATTATTGTGGTTAATGCTCTAAGTAGGGTGTTTATGGGTAGCCTAGCTATTGTTGATAATGGTGGCAAGGAGGTGGCTAGAGAGGTCCATTGTTTGGGTAGATTGGGGTTTAGGTTGGAAAAGGTTGATAATGTTGGTGTAATGGTTGTTGATGTCTCTTAATCTTCATTGATTGTGGAGATGAAGGCAAAGCAAGATCTTGACCCCGCCTTGTTAGAGTTGAAGGGATTGGTGAGAGGTTGTAAGGTAGAGGTTTTCTCCCAAGGGTGAGATGGGGCGCTTAGGTACCAAGGTAGGTTGTGTGTGCCTAGTGTTGATGACTTGAGAAAGAAGATTTTAGATGAGGCTCATAATTCTTCCTATTCTATTCACCCCCGTTCTACAAAGATGTATAGAGATTTGAGGGAAATATTTTGATGGGGTGGTTGAACAAAGATATTGCTAAGTTTGTGACTAGTTGTCATATTTACAAATAAGTTGAAATCGAGCATCAAAGGTCGGGTGCCTAGCCCAAGATATAGAGATTCCTACTTGGAAGTGGGAAGAAATTAACATGGATTTTGTGGTTGAATTGCCTAAGACTAGAAAGCATTTTGATTCTATTTGGGTTGTGGTTGATAGAATGACAAGGTCAGCTCATTTCTTATTGGTTAAGACTACTTATGGTGCCAAAGATTATGCTAAGTTATGAATTGGTTAGATTGCATGGGGTGCCTTTCTCTATCATTTAGCATCATGTTTCTCAATTCACTTCTTACTTTTGGAGGTCCTCCCAAAGAGTTCTTGGTACCAAGGTTAAGCTTAATACAGACTTTCACCCTCAAACGGATGGCCAAGCCGAAAGAACTATCCAAACTCTTAGGATATGCTTAGAGCTTGTGTTTTGGAGTCTAATGGTAGTTGGGATGAACACCTTCCACTCATTGAATTTCCTTACAACAATAGTTATCATTCAAAATTTGGTATGGCTCCTTTTGATGCTCTCTATCGTAGATGTTATAGTTCCCCGGTTGGATTGTTTGAGGTGGGGGAGATGTCTTTGTTAGGCCTGGATTCGGTAATGGAGGCCAAGTAGATGGTGAGAATGATAAGGGAAAGATTTTAAATATCCTTAAGTAGACAAAAGTCCTATACAGATATGAAGAGAAGGGATCTTGAATTTAAGGTTGGTGATTGGGTCTATTTGAAGATCTCATCCATGAAGGGTGTGGTTCATTTTGGTAAAAAAGGGTAAATTTTGTCCAAGATATGTAGGTCCTTATAGAGTATTGAGGTGGTTTGATAAGGTGGCCTATGAGTTGAAGTTGCCCAATGATATAAATAGGGTTCATCCGGTCTTCTATGTGTCTATGTTAAGGAAATGTGTGGGTGACCCAAGTGTTATTGAGCCTTTAGATGTTATAGGTGTTGTTGAACAAAAATTTGCTTGTGACACCCCTTAACTCTATGCTCTTATGTATCCATGATTCAAGTCTCATTTGGTTAGGTTTAGGGTGTATTAGGTTCATGGGAGTCTCCTTGTACCTAAATGAGTTCAAGACTTCACTAAAAGTTGAGTTTTGGGTGATAGGTCATGCAAGGGTCAACTTTAAACAACCATAACTTTTAGCACATTTAGAACTGAGTGGCACACGACAATTCAAATGAAAGTCCTTTGAGTAAACTTTCCAGAGCACTTGGTTTCACCTCATTCTGAGGTTATATGAGGTATTTATGACCGTTTGCTTGAGACCTTCCTATGCAGTGATGTCACACGGATAGTTTGACAGGCAGTGTTGCCTTGGATAAGACATTTTGATGGATTGGTGCTCAAAAAGGCTATTTTTGGCCTAATATGTGGGAATCCCTTTGCTTTAGCTTTGCAGCGCACTTAGTTTCACCTCATTCCGTTGTCGAATGAAATAGTTTTGATCGTTTTCGTGAGAGCCTCTTGTGCAGTGGTGTCAAACGGACAGCTTGAAGGCTAGTCTGGCATTTGAAGGGCCATTTGGGGTAGCTAGGGTTAGAAAAGGCCATTTTTGGCACTAAGGAAGGTGACATGGCCAGTAGCACGGGCCGTGTGGCTCGCCAATTACCGTGTGCTCGCCACTGACTATGTGTATGGCCACAGGGTGTGCCAATGGAAGCTTGTTGGACTTGGAGAAAATGTGGCTAGGAGTGGTGCCATGGACACTGTTGATGGGCCATTTTGAGGGTAACGACCCATAGAACCTGGGTGTTATTGGCCTTGTCTTATTTATTGCACCAAGTTTGGTGCAATGGACCACTAAACGAACCGTGAAGCACCACACGGCCCGTGAAGTGGTCCGTCAAAGTGAGTCAACGCTAATTTTTTCTCAAGTATTCCAATTCCATTTCAGTGTCTACATCTTCTGTCACGGGTACAACAAATGACCCGTGGAGTGCCACACGACCATTCAAGCCTTCAGTGAGACCACACATTGCCAATTTTTTTATCCATTCACTAATGAAATTTTTGTTAATGGCAATTATTCTAATGACCCTTTTTGACTTCCTAGGCTATCTTAACCTTCTTAAAAGACTTAAACCCTATTCCTAAGGAACCAATTTCACTACTCTCATCTCAATCAGACTCCCAAATCCTCACAATAGCCTCCATCAAGTTCCAATTCAATTTCAAGGAAATCCAAGAACAAGATTGGATTCTAAGATCATTTCCAAGCCTCCATTCTTCCCAATCTCAATTCCAAGAAATTGACCTAATGTATGTAAGTTTCAACCATTTGGTCCTTCCACTCATGGTGCCCGAACCTTCTTTTATTTAATTCACATGATTCAAGGTTGATTTTGCAAATGGGTTTACTAGAATGAACATATCTATGAACTATGTTAGAGCTATGTAAAGTTGTGACTGTTTTGCTATGTTGTGAGCTATAAATCTTGGCTCTATTGTATGATTTCAAGAGGGGTTGTGAAGTATATTGCTTGAGGGTATTGCAAGGTATTGATTAATGGTTTGCCAATGGATTTTCTTGCATGACTTCATCTCTAGATTGCATGGTTTTATACCCACATTACATACCCGCCAAGTATTTAATAAAATGTCTGGTCATGGTTTCTTAAGGAATTGAAGGTTCAAAGCATATCTTATGTTATTAATGATGTTATGATGATGAAATAAGAGTACATATATGAGGTTATGATGATGAAATAAGGAAAGTATGTATATGATATCTCTCTATATAATGTTGGATTGACCATAGCCAATTGAGAGGTATGCCTCAATCACCATGGGAGGTAGGGTGTTACCATCCTCTAAGCTATCAAGGGATTTGTACCTTGGTAACCTATCAAGGGGTTTGTACCTTGGCACTAGGGTGATGGGTTGGCATTATTACTGATCTATCAAGGGGTTTGTACCTTGGTAAGCTATCAAAGGGTTTATACCTTGGCACCAGGGTGATAGGACAACATCATCACTAACTTACCAAGGCTTGTACCTTGGCACCTGGGTGATTAGGTGGCATCAACACTAACCTACCATGGTGTTTGTATTTTCAAAATCTAGCTTGTTCTTTTCTACACATATGTTATATAATCATGAGTTACTTAAGCATTTTTTACTGAAGCATTTATCATACATGTAATATTATTATATTATGCCTATTGCCTATTGTTATGCACCTTTATTATGACACCTATCTATTTTTGCATTGCATCCCGCATACTTAGTACATTCAAATGTACTAACGCATACTCCTGCCTACATAATATCACCATGTAGAAACCAGATCCCAAGTTGATCATCCTCCTCCTCCACATGGCTAGTTTGGTACTACTCAAGTTGGTTGGTGAGTCCTATACTTCGGGGACCTTAATCTATGTTTCTCTTATTATTTTGTTGAGACACACTTCTTTATGTTCTATTTTGACTATGAGGGTGAGCCTGATTGCTTTGCCTTGGTCCCTGCTCTTAACTATGTAGTAGAGATGTTTGTTGGACATGCTATGCATCTATGATATTATCTTTGACTCTTTGTCTCTTGATTACGATGTTATGCAAGTTTCCCCCTTAAGTCCCTTTTCCTTTATTCTTACTCTTTTATGTCTTTTATATGCGCCCGCGACCAATAATGTGTAATGATAAGTTAAGAGACTTGTTTAGGATTTCTTCGGGTTCTCCATTCACCATATCACGTCCAGGCCTTATTTTGGGTCATGATGAACATGGTATCAGAGCATTAGTTTGATAGATCATCGAAGTCCAACACACTTTGTCAATTAGAGTCTTTTTCTTGGTTGTGTTGTGCACTACAACTATGAGTAGGAGGCTGTGAGGCGTTTTAGGAAATGTTTCCCTTCTTCATGTTCTAAGTTGTGCTATACATTTCTAGTATGTTTCCCCTTTAATGATTGTTCTTATGCTAGATCATGTCTAACGCTCGAGGAAGAAGGGGCTAAACTCCCAAGGAGCAGCCTACCAATGGTGAGCTCTAGGATCCTCTCACTATGTTTGCCCAAGTAATGGCCAATCAAGTCAACCAAGGGGCAAAAGCCACTCATACTGCTACTCTGGGAGCTAGGGTAAGGGAATTCATAAGGATGAATCCTCCGGTGTTCTACGCATCAAAGGTGGATGAAGATCCACAAGAGTTCATTGATGAGGTCTTCAAGATCTTGGTTATCATGTGTGTTGGGCCAAATGAAAAGGCGTAGTTGGCGGTGTACTAGCTCAAAGGGGTATCCGAAATATGGATGATCAGTGGAAGTGGGAGAAGGGAAATGGTAATGTGGTGCTTTGAAAGGAGTTCAAATTGGATTTCGTTAATCTATTCTTCCCTTTTGAGCTTAGTGAAGCTAAGTTGGTAGAGTTCATGAATTTGAATCAAAGTGCTATGAATATGAGGAAGTATTCCCTCAAGTTCAATCAATTTTCGAAGTATGCTCCTCATTGGTGGCTGATCCTAGATCTAGGATGAATAAGTTTGTGATGTGGGTCTCAAATTTGGTGAGTGAAGAATGTCGGTCCGCTTTGGTAATTGGTGACATGGACTTGTCTCAGTTGATGAGATATGCTGAACAAATGGAGGAGGAGAAATTGAGGAAAAGAAGAGATCATGAGGCCAAGAGGGCCCATTTTAAGGATAAGTTCCAAAAGGATGGCCAGTCTCATCATGGCCAAGGGTTTTCTCATGATTCTAAGGTGGGCTTTGCTAATGATTTCCCAAGGGCTCAAGGTGTTGAAGGCATGGCTCTGAATGTTGGGTGTCCAAAGTGTGGTAAGGGTCATAGTGGCCCATACTTGAGGGGCACCAATACTTGTTTTAGTTGTGGGGAGATGGGTCACAAAAAGTTTGAATAACCTTGGTATAGCCACAAGGGTAAAGGTAGGGAAGTTGATAAGGGGGGTTCTCCAATCGTAATCATTTCTATGCTCTTCAAGTGAGGCAAGAAGTGCCCGATGTTATTACCGGTAAGTTGAAGTTCCCTTGACTTTGATATGTGTGCAATGTTGGGGCCGGTATGCCATTGTTTCTTTCTTTATTCTTTTTGGTTGCTAGAAAGTCCATAAGTGTGGATCCATGTTCATCTTGCATTATGTTTTGCCTTGTGACATATTAGAGTTGGTGTGGTGGTTTATGATGTTATACTTGGGATGGTAGTTGCATGCATGTTGTGTCTTCATGCATATTGGTCAATTTATGCATTGGCCATCTTTATAGGTTTCTAGAATAGGGTCTTAAAACCCTACTTTATATGTTTGTGGTGGTTTCTAGTGATGAGGTATTAAATTGTGTAGTGCTTGTGAATTATTTATGTATAATGTTGCGGGTCTTGGAGGATAACAATAAGGTTGTTAGAATTTTTTAAGTATTATGACATGAGTGTGTTCTAGTTGTTTTTTAGGTAAGGCTACCGTTGTGGTTGGTGCTCTAAGTAGGGTTCCTATGGGTAGCTTAGCATATGTGGATAATGATGGGAAATAGGAGACTAGTCGGGTCCATCGGTTGGCTAGGTTAGAAGTAGGTTGAGGGAAGTTTGGAATGGTAGTATAGTGTGCTTGGTGATCCCGAATCTTTTTGGGTTAAGAGGTCTAGATTAGAAAAGGCCTTGATTCTGCCTTGTTAGAGTTGGATCTTTTGGGTGAAAAGATGATAGAGTGGAGACTGTTTCCCTAGGGGGAGATGGTGGTTGTGGTACCAAGTGGACTACGTGTGTTTAACATTGACAATTGAGTTGAGGATTATGAGTCCTTATAGAGTGTAGAGAGAGGTTTGTAAGGTTGCATAAGTTTGGGGATTGCCTATGGATATAGATATGGTTCGTCCAGTTCTTCATGCTTCTAGGTGGATGGGATGCGTTAGTGAATCTAGTGCCATAGCACTCATTGAAATTGTGCGTGATATGGAGGACAAGTTGGCTTAGGGGAAGGTCCCGGTGGAGGTGTTGGATAGATGGATGGAAAAGTTGATTAATGAGGATGTGGTGTTCATCAAGGCCCCTTTTAAAGAGTCATCTATTCGTATGTGTTTCTTGGGGAGTTGGTGCAGTCATGGAGAAGCAATACATGTATCTCTTTCATTCTATTCAAGCTTATGATGACATGTCAAGTCCTTTTTATGGTTCCAAGTCTCAAGTTTTGGAACTTATGTCATTTTATGCATTCATGTTCATGTTAATAAGATTATGAGAATTTTGATGTACATGTTGAAATTTTCTTAAAAATTATGTTTATGTGCATTGTTGCATTCATGTTTGGGATAAAGTCTTCATGACTGCTTTACTTGTGTACATTTTATTGACATTCGGAGATGAATGTTCTCAGGGGAGAGATATAGGGAACCCCGTAACTCTATGCTCTTATGTATCCATGTTTCAAGCCTCATTTGGTTAGATTTGGGGTGTATTACGTTCATGGGAGACTCCTAGTACCTAAATGATTTCAAGACTTCCCTAAGAGTTAAGTTTTGGGTGATGGTTCATGCAACGGTCAGCTTTAAACAAGCAAAACCTTTAGCACATTTGGAACTGGAGGGCCCACAACATTGCAAATTAAACCCCTTTGAGTTAGCTTTCCAATGCACTTGCTTTCACCTCATTCCGAAGTCGAAGAGGGATTTATGACAGTTTTCGTGAGATCCTCCTATGTAGTGATGTCACACGGACAGTTTAACAGGAAGTGTTGCATTGGACGGTACATTTGGATGGATTGAGGATGGAGAAGGCCATTTTGGCTGATGGAATGGAAAGCTCTTTGAGTTAGCTTCGCAACACAATTGGTTTCACTTTATTTCGATGTCATATAAAGTAGTTTTGATTGTTTTCGTGAGACCGTCTTGTGCAGTGGTGTCAAACAAATAGCTTGACGGCCAGTATGGCCTTTGTTGGGCCTTTTGGGGAAGTTGGGGTTGGAAAAGTTTGGCACTAAGGAAGGTGAAATGGCTAGTGGCACGGGCCGTGTGGCTTGCTACTGATCGTGTGGATTGCCACAAGGTATGACTAAGGGTGGTGCCATGGGCACTTTAGATGGGCCATGTTGAGGGTGAAGATCAGTGGCACCTGGGCGTGAGTGGCCTGCTCTCATTTTTTGCTCTAAGTGTGGTTCAACGGACCACTAAACGGACCGTGAAGCACCACACGACTCCTGAAATGGTCCATCAAAGTGATGTCGACACTAACTTTTTCTCAAGTGTTCCAATTCCATTTTTTATTCTAAGTCTTGCCTCACGGGAAATCCACCTAACGCATGGAGTGCCATACGACCAGTCAAGCTTCCAGTGAGGCCACACTTTGCCAAATTTTCCATCCATTCACTAATGGCATTTTTATAAATGCTAATTATTCTAATGACCCTTTTTGACTTCCTAGGCTATCATAACCTTCCTAGAAGACATAAACCCTATTTCTAAGGACACAATTTCACTACTCTCATCTCAACAAGACTCCCAAATCCTCTCAAGGTCCTCCATCAAGCCCCAATTCTATTTCAAGGAAAGCCAAGAACAAGATTGGCTTCCAAGATCTTTTCCAAGTCTCCATACTTCCCAATCTCAAATCCAAGCAACTCTAGACCTGATGTATGTGGGTTTCAATCATTGGATCCTTCCACCTATGGTTCCCTAATCTCCTTTTTAGTCAATTCACATGATTCAAAGTTGATTTCATAAATGGGTTTACTAGTACGATGTCTATGAACTATGTTAAAGCTATGTAAAGTTGTGACTATTTTGCTATTTTGTGAGCTATAAATCATGGATCTATTATAAGATTTGATAAGGGGTCGTGATGTATATTTCTTGAGGCTGTTGCAAGTTGTTGATGGATGGTTTTACAATGGATTTTCTTGCATGAATTCATCTCTACATTGCATGATTTTATACCCCCATTACACACCCGTCAAGTGTTTGATAAAATGTCTGGTCATGGTTTCTTGGGGAATTGAAGGTCCAAAGCATGTCTTATATTATGAATGATGTAATGATGATGAAAGAAGAGTATGTATCTGACATTATGATAATGATATAAGGAAAATATATATATATATATATGATGTCTCTCTATATAGTGTTGGATTGACCATAGCCAATTGAGGGGTATGCCTCAATCACCATGGAAGGTATGGTGTGACCATCCTCTAAGCTATCAAGGGGTTTGTACCTTGTTAACCTATCAAGGGGTTTGTACCTTGGCACCAGGGTGATGGGGCGGCATCATCACTAACATATCAAGGGGTTTGTACCTTGGCACTAGGGTGATGGGGCCGCAACATCACTATCTTATCAAGGGGTTTGTACCTTGGCACCTGGGTGATGAGCCAACATCATCACCAAACTATCAAGGGGTTTATACTTTTGAAATCTAGCTTTGTCTTTTCCTACAAATATGTTATCCTATATAAGCATGAGTTACTTAAGCATGTTTTACTTAGGCATTGATCATAGATGCAATATTGTTATATTATGCCTATTGCCAATTGTTATGCAGTTTGATTATGATGCCTATCTCTTGTTGCATTGCATCTTGCATACTCATTCAAAAGTGCTAACGCATACTCTTGCCTACATGATATCACCATGTAGGAACCAGAGCCCAAGTTGATCATCCTCCTCCTCTACATGGTTAGTTCAGTCCTACTCAAGTTGGTTGGTTAGTCCTCTAGTTCGGGGATCTTAGTCTATATTTCCCTTATTATTTATTGAGACACTCTTCTTTATGTTCTATTTTGACTATGAGGGTGAGCCCGGTTGCTTTGTCTTGGCCCCCACTCTTATCTATGTAGTAGAGGTGTTAGTTGGACATGCTATGTATCTATGATATGAATTTTGACTCATTGTCTCTTGATTACAATGTTATGCAAGTTTTTCCCCTAGTCCCTTTGCCCCTATTCTTACACTTTTATTTCTTTTATATACTTCCTCGACAAATGATGTGTAATGATAAGTTTAGAGGTTTATTTGGGGTTCCTTCGGGTTCCCCATTTGCCATGTCATGTCTAGGCCCTATTTTGTGTCATGACATTGCCTTATGAAGAGGTCCCGATAGAAATTTTTAATAGACAAGTGAATAGGTTGAGGAACAAGGATGTAGCTTCCGTGAAGGTCTTTTGGAGGAACCAACAAGTTGAAAGTGCCACATGGGAAGCTGAGGTGGACATGCAAAAGCGATATCCCTATCTCTTCCACTCCATTCAAGCCGAACATACTAATTTAAGACCCTTACATGATTTCAAGTCTTAAGTTTTAGCCTATGTGTCATTTGCATGCATCCATGTTTATGCTGACAAGTTTATGATGATTCTTGACACTTATATTGAGATTTTTGAAATAATGTTTTAATGCTTATGTTGCATTCATGTGTTGGGATGAAATCATCTTAGTTACTTATCTTATATATGTTTTTTTGATATTCAGGAATGAATGTTCCCAAGGGGTAGATATTGAAATGCTCCAAAAAGTGCCCGAAAAGTGTCTCGAAAATACCCATAATCTTACTTTCCATATATCTCAAAATTTATGCGTGATATCAAAACTTCGACGTCATATTTATTATTAGGAGGCAATATTGAGTAGGAACTTGGTATAACTCTGATTTTAGACCAACTGTAGAAAAATTTCATTTCCCAAAATTTATGAAAAATAGTGAGGATCTGCACCCTGGACGTGACGCTCCAAGGTCGCGGATCTATGTATTTTGTTCCCAATTTTTCTTACTTCGGCCTAAGGCTTTAGGGGCTTGGGCTAAGCCCTCCTATGCGTAAAAGCACTTATACTTAGTCATTTTTCCACCACATATCACTCAAAAAGCTCCCAAAACCTTCTCTAACACTTAGCCAAATATTTCATCCAAATTCAAGTGTCCCAAACTCATTTTCGAATCTCAAAGAATTCATTCAAGCTTCAAGTTCCCATTCAAATCTTAAACAAGGAAATCCCCAAAATTGAGGTCTGTAGGTTTCAATTATTGGGTCCTTTCACCTGTGGTACCCAACCTTTCTTTTTATTTAAATTGCATGTTTTCAAGTTTAATTATCTATGGGCATCTCTTATTATGAATTTTATTATAAACTATGTTGGGGTTTCATAAAATGTTGTCTATTACGCATGTTTTGAGCTATAAATCTATGATCTATTTTGAGATTTGTCAAGGGTTTCAATATATCTTACATGAAGGTATTAACAAGTGGAGTGCAAATTTAACTTGCTTATCGTATCTCTCTACGAGATAGGATTATGAGTCGTAAAGTGCAATATGACTAGTAATCCTAGTTGTAGAAACTGCATCAGATGCAATTCTTAGCAAAACCTGAAATCTTTGTCCTGAATGTGAATGCTCCTCATCAAATTCACTTGTACCTTAAATGCAACAAACCCAACGTCAAAGTTATCAATCAAAACACAGAGAAGCAATCACTTCAAAATTCAAATATTGAAAATAAACTCAAAACTATGCTAGAACATCAAAATGCTTGGGTTGCCTCCCACGTAGCGCCTGATTTATTATCGCAGCATGACTTAGACATATGAGTTTTTTGAAAATTGGGTACCCTCAAAATTTCTGGGATTGTTGTGTCATGATCCAAACCAGGGCCTAAATGTGACAAGATGCATGGGGAACCCGAAGGAACCCCAAGCAAGCCTCTTAACATGTCATTACATATCCTTGGTTGTAGAAGAAATCTAAATAACAATAAGAGAGTAGAAACAAGGTCAAAGGGACTAAGGGAAAACCATTATTTGATAAAATATCAAGAAAGTTAAAGAGAGCCAAGCTTATAAAATAATTTCATACTTGTTCAACAACACCTCTAAACATAGAACTTGGCGGAGGCCAAGACAAGCACCCGGGCCACACTCATACTAATGTTCATAGGTAATACAAATATATAACATATAGTCTATACATAAGTATGAGAGAAGAAAGATATTGTCCCCGGACATAAGGACTCACCAAAAGCTAACTTAAACAATCTGTCTAGCCATATGGAGGAGAAAAATAGGTGTTCTGGTTCCTATATGGTGATATCACGTAGGCATAGAGTATGCATTAGTACGTTTCAATATACTAAGTATGTTTGATGCAATGCAACAAGAGATAGGCAACATTGTCAAAATGCATAAGCATAAGCAAGTGATGGAATAATATCAATATGTCATGCATGATCAATGTTTGAAGTAAAATATGCTTAGTCATAATCAAGAAATATAAACTCAATATGGAGTATAAGTATGCTCAACCTTTACACAAACACGCTTGAGAATGGCCATGTAGTTACCTACTCACCTTATGGAATAGCCCTTTACAGAAAGTGTTGTCGTACCCCCACTTTACAACATAGTCTTTTTGGTAGGTAGTATGAGATGCCTCTTACCTTAGGATATAATCCTTTCGATAAGAGTCATTGTTTCTTCTACCTTATGGCATGGCCTTATTGGTAGAGGTCCTTAAGTATCCTTACGTTACGACATAATTGTTTTTGTAAGAAGCTGGGGTGTACTTGCCTTACAATATGATCTTATTGGCCAGAGAGATCCTACCTTACGGTATGTCCTTTTCGGTAGGTTGTCCCTACCTTATGATATAATCTTTTAAGGAGGAACCATGAGTCATTCTATCTTATGGTATGGCCTTTTCGGTAGATTGTCCACACCTTATGATATGATGTTTTTGGTAGTAATCATGATTTGTACCTTACGACATGGCCTCTTTGGTAGGTTTTCCAAACCATGCAATATAATCCTCTAGATAGGAACTACTAGTCATTATACATTAAGGCATAGCCTTTTTGGTAGAATTTATATACCTTAAGATATAATCTTTTAGGTAGGAGTCAAAGAAATAGCTCATCAAACCATTACATTTCAAGAATCAAGAAAGGGCTTCTCAATCTTCTCAAGAACACGACAATATGAAACTCAATAATATACTCGCAACCCTATAGTTACTTTTCACGAATTTAAAACATACTGACATTCATT
Source organism: Solanum ossicruentum (assembly GCA_025774065.1). NCBI lineage: Eukaryota > Viridiplantae > Streptophyta > Magnoliopsida > Solanales > Solanaceae > Solanum > Solanum ossicruentum. The sequence goes on from JAOTQR010078711.1 coordinate 73,674, forward strand.
TCATCATCCTAAAGACGCTTGACTCATAAACCACATAATAAGCCCTCAATAACTCAATAATACATAACCGGACATTTCATCAAACACTTGATAGGTGTGTAAGGCTAGTTCAAAATCACACAATTCAAGAATGAAATCATGCATCAAAATCAATGTAAACCAATCACCAATACTTGGTAACACCCTCATGCAATGCACACAAAAACGCTTCATTAAACCTCAAGATAGAACAAAGACTCATAGCCCAAAACATGATTAAACAGTCACACTTTTACAAAACCCCAACATAGTTCATAGGCAAATTCGTAGTAAGTAAGACCCATAAGTAAATCAACTTAGAAACATGTGGTTTATGTAAAAAAGACGCTTGGGCACCATAGGTAAAAGGGTCTAATGGTTGAAACCCGCATATCTTGACTTTGGAGAATTCGTTGAAGAAGATTTGGATGGAGGCTTAAAGCTTACATGAATTCCTTAAAATCCATAAGAGATTTGAGACTTGAATTTTGGGGAAATAATTTGTCTAAGAGTTTGAGAGAGTATTGGGAATGCCTTGTATGATATGAAAGTGAAATATAGCTAAGTTTAGGTATTTTTACACATGGGGAGGCTTAGGCCCAAGACCCAAAAGCCTTAGACTGAACTAATATAACTAGGCAAAAATATACCTTCACCGCACCAGGGGCGCGCTAGCTCACTAGAAATCGTTCACTTTGCATTTTTGAATTTTGATATCGTTTCTCTAAAATTAGGGTTAGACCTATTCCCCATTCAATTTTTCCCCCTAGATAAGAATATGAAGTCAGATTTTTCATATCACGCATGGATTTTGAGAAATATGGAAATTATGATTTTGGGCACTTACAAGGCATATTTTTCGGGCACTTTTTTGGGTGTTTCATATTGGTTCCATTGCAAGCTTGCATATGATTGATTTGGCAATGTTTGCTCTGATTAAGAGAAGGCAAGTTGATGCTTGAAGCATGACCTGTGAGTCTATGTTGATTGTATATGCAATACCATATTTGTGAGTTAATTTTGTCATGATTCATGCATTTTGTACTGATTCAGAACTTTCCTTGTTACTCTAAGATTGGATTGGAGATGTGGTTGATTATGAGAGGATCTTAAGCCATTGATCTTTTATTTAGTACACTTTTGCCAAAATTACCTACAAAATGTAGTGTTTTAACCCTTGTTCCAAATGTTTTAGCTTTATATATACCTGTTCTTTCTTGATACCAAGTTAGCCTAGCCTTGTTTTGTGAAATACCTTGATATTGGCCCTGGTCTATCTTTGAACATGTTAACCTTGATTGAGGCAAAAAGCCTAAATTGAGGGTGGCTACCAAAAATGGATCTAGTTTATAGAATGGATATTGGTACTTTACCTCAGGCTAAAGGCCTAAGTTGAGGGTGGCCTTTGTTGCTGTAAAGTGATGAAAATGAGATGGTTAGTTGGGAAAGAAAGAATAGAAAAAACCATGTGCTAGGGTGAGAGAAAAAGAAAGAAAATTTGTGTTGAACTGAAAGGAATAGCAAAATGAGTTCGAAAATGAGGCATAGAAAGATTTTGGGTCCCCATCACACTCTTATAAGCAAATGTAACATTGTGGAGATGATTGTGTGGATCCTCTGAAGATAGCCATATGAACAAAACCACAATTTTGAAGCATCTGTAGGAGACCACTAGAGATAGTGAACTTAGTGTCTGTCGGTAGTGGTGGCAAAACTATAGCTCTAATAACATCTATAGTCATTGGGTTCAATCTATATTGGTTCCACCAATATGCATTTTCATTGGACACCCTATGGTGTGGCTTCTCAAGATAGCTCCAACAGTGTAGTGCCATCATGACCAAATGCCTAGTCAAAAAGCAGGAGGATCCTGGTGCATTCACTGTTCCTTGCCCCATTGGTGATGTAGAATTCGAAAGAGCATTGTATGGCTTATGAGCAAGTATTAATCTGATGCCTCTTGCCATGTTCAAAAAGCATGGTCTTGGTACTCCTACTCCAACAAGAATGTGGTTACTCATGGAAGATAGAATCAACAAAAATTCGGAAATGATACATTTTAATGTGCTTGTAAAAATTGATAAATTCATCTTTCCTACTGATTTTGTGATTCTTAATTGCGAGGTTAATTTTGAGGTACCCATTATATCGGGTACACCATTTCTGGCCATCGGGAGAGCCTTAATAGATATGGATTTCGGTTAACTTCGATTCAGGGTTAATGATGTAGAGGTTATGTTTGACATCCGCTAATAAATGATGCACCTGGATGAATTCAAGAGTGAGGCGTGGGCCATTGAAGATTTTTTATGATGGATGATGACTACGTGGAGCCACAGTACTAAATCAAGCGCTTCTTGGGAGGTAACCCATGGTATGCCTCTTGTTTCCCTTATTGCTTACATATATATACTTTAGAGACAAAGCATCATCTTTTGGTGAGGTGTGTAAGTTCTGGACTAGGGTGAAGTCTGAGTAACCTTTAGTCCATAACATTCCTATTATTGATCCACATGTTTTCTTGCCATGTTTCGTTTTCCTTGTGGATGATTTTATTTTCACCACCCCCCGAAAAGTTAATTGAGGTATATACCCCTCAACAAGATAGTAAGGGCTTACCACCCCCAGACAAGGCAATTGAGGTACATACGCCCCAACAAGGTAGTGTGGGCTTACTACCCCCGACAAGGTGATTGAGGTATTTACCCCTCGATATTAAAGCAATTGTCCATCAATATTCCCTTTCTGGAAGCTTTGGAGAAGATGCCCGGGTATGCCAAGTACATGAAGGATTTGGTGACAAAGAAGCTCATATTGAGTTAAGAGCTACTGCCTCATTTCCAGTTAGAGATAGAGGGGACAGTCTCAAATCAACCACACTGGTTAAAGAGCCTGAGAAGTATAAGACTGCCCCAAGGCGTCCTCCTCCCTTTCTCCAAAGACTCAAACAAAAGGAGGAGGATGGTAAATTTAAACATTTCCTCTCTACGTTGAAGCAACTATCCATCAGCGTTCCCCTGATCAAAGCATTGGAGAAAATGCTCGATTATTCTAAATACATGAAGGATTTGATGACTATGAAATGCACGGTAAGCCAATAGCTCTCTCAAGATCTCCAACATCTTAACTAGTGTAGATAATTTGTAGATATAACGTGATTATTACTTTTGGCATGTCATAACTTTAATGGTTTTATATTGAGTACTCAGAATTCCTCAATTTCCCAAAACTCTCTTTTCAATTCATATGGATACTTCATAGATTTGAGGATATCAGAAAAACACTTCTTCATCATTCACACTAAATCTGAGATGACTAAAATTCCTATCCACTAGAGCTTTCCCTGTGGCCAGAAATGGTCTTCATCAGATAATAGGGACCTTAAAAACAAATTCAAAATCAAGAATCAAGAAATCTACTAGGAATATGAATTTGTCAACTTTTAACAACACACCATAAAGTATTCCCTCTACTTTGTTGATTATTTTATCCACCATTAACAAACACATTCTCGTAGGAGTAGGAGAGCCCAAGGCAACCATTTTGAATATTGCAAGAGGCATTAAGTTTATACTAGCACCCAAATCCCACTAAGCCCTTGTACTCCTGAACAAAAGATTTGGTGAATGACTTGCATAGCTTCTCTAAGTTTGCAATAGTTTGTCAGGCCAATGGCTTTTGCTGTTGAATGAGCCAAGACAACTGAGCCTTAGTTCGTGATAACCGTTATGCCATGGAATGAATAGAAATCGCGGACACGTGAACTATGCCCAGTGTAGGAGTCTGTGACGTTGTAGCCTCTTCTGTAGGAGTAGCTATAGTGGGATCCCCCTCATCATCATCTGCCTCAGGATGTTGGGGTTTGTCATCAGTAGTAGCAGTAGGAGTAGTATAAGGGCAGTTGTCGAACCCTTCGGTGGTGAGTCTAGAGTAAACATTTTAGACATAGGAGGAGGTTGTGTCCTCTGAAGTGCCACAGGGCTCTCATCAGCCTTAATAAAGCTGGGCTCCAATTTATGTTGGCCCGATAGCAACTAGTCATGATTAAATAATATTTGAACCTTGGAATCTATGTAGAGTCTATAGATCAATGCCCTTTTCTACCCTATTTGGACTTCACCACTCATTCCCTTTCATAATAACCACCTCGGTTATCCCTATACACACCCTCAAGGTTGTAGCTCCAACTTTGATTTCCAGACTTGCCTTTAATAGTCTTAATAGGACCCTTGGGGGTTGTTTCGGAAACCCACAAATTGGTTACTCATGAAGCAAGCATCTTTATCAAAATATTGTTCTTCAAACATAGGTTCCTTAGAAGGTTAGTAGGTTATCGCTTGAACACTTCCTTGTTTTTTCTTTAAGAAAAAGTCTATGCTGATGCGAAGTTGAGCAAGTTGTTGCATGATCTCCTCATTGACCTTAGCTTGCTCATTGTTGGTGTTTACCGCACAAGAAATCTTCATAGCACCTCTCTCTCTTTGAACCATGGTCTATTCATTTAACCACTTTCTCCATTATTTCGGTGATTAATGGACAAGGTTGATCAAGAAACATGCCTCCCATGATTGTGACGGCACAAGTTTGACTATTCTCTTTAAGCGCCCGATTAAAGATCTCAACCAAGGCATCATCAACAATTTTATGGTCCAAAACCATCCTCAAGCATTTGGTAAACCTTTCCCATGTAGTGCTAATTGAATCACCAGACAATTGCTCAAAATAGTTTATTTGATCTTTGAACTTAAGCTTCTTGGACCGGGGTAACTTTCTAAAAAGGCTCTTTGTAGCTCGGAACAACTTGTGATAGAACTTTGTGGAAGCTTAGACAACCAGTAGGTCACCTTATGAGTCATATCTACGAGACATAACTGCTTCCAGCTGTATTTTTAATTTTATTTTTAGGTTTTTTTTGTAACAAGTATAAATAATTAATGATAGGGTTTTGGAAAGGGAGATTCAACATTCCACAGATTTGGAAGATACTTTGAATATTCTTAGGGAACTTTTCTAGTGTTTTTGTTACACCTTATACTTTCATAAAATTTGATGTGTCCCTAAAAGTCTTATTAGAAACCTATTCGGCTTATACTCTTATTGATGAGTCAATCCTATAAAGTCTATAAAAGTCATCCCTTTTCGGTATTACATAATGTCTTTCCATGTGATCTAGTTGAGCTTGATATGACCTATTTTGATGTTAATCTTGGTATGAATTTGTTGCATGCATCCTATGCTTTAACTGACTGTAGGACCCATAAACTTATGTTCTAAGTCCCAAACGAGCCTGTATTGGAGTGGAAGGCAAAAAATTCGTTGTTCGAAGGGAAATTTGTCTCCTATATTAAAGCGACGAAATGATCTCTAAAGGTTGCCTACATCATGTTGTCTGAGTCATGGATGTTAAGTCTCATGTACCTACTCTTGGCTTGGTCCCTATTGTAAATGAGTTCGCTGATGTCTTTCCTGATGATCTACTCGGTATTCCTCCTATAAGGGAAATCAACTTTTGTATTGATCTCTTTCTGGACACCCAAACTATTTCTATCCTTCCATATCAATGGCCTCGACAGAATTGTAGGAAAAACTACAGGATTTGCTCGATAAGATGTTCATAAGGCCTAATATGTCACCATGAGAAGCTCTTGTATTGTTTGTGAGGATGAAGGATGGTTCACTTCAAATGTGTGTGGATTATCAACGATTGAATAATGTAACCATAAAGAAAATTTTCCACTTCAAAGGATCGATGACCTTTTTGATCAACTACAAGGTGCAAGCAACTTATCTACAATTGATTTACGGTCCGAATATCACTAATTGAGGGTGAAGGAAGATGACACTCCAAAGATGGCATTTAGAACCCAATATGGTCACTTTGAATTTTCAGATATGTTATTTGGACTAACAAATGTCCCAACCACTTTTATGGATTTGATGAATAGGATCTTCAAACGGTATTTAGATATGTTATTGATGGTGTTCGTAGATGACATTATGTGACACCCATAATTCCATGATCTTATGTATCCATGTTTCAAGCTTATTTTTATAGGTGGAGAGTGTATTGAGGTCATGGGAGATTTCTAGTACTTAGGCAAGTTCAATGCTTCCCAACAAATTGAGTTTTCAGTGTTGGTTCATGCAAGTGTCAACTTCAAACAAGCATAAATTTTAGCACACTTGGAACTGGATAGCCCATGTCATGTCAAATGAAAGACCTTTGTGTTAACTTTCCAACACACTTAGTTTCACCTCATTCTGAGGTTGGATAAAGTAGTTGTGACCATTTTTGTGAGACCCTCCTGTGTAGAGAAACCACACAGGCTCTTAGATGGACAGTGAGGTATTGGATGGGCCTTCTGGGCAGGCTTGAGCAAGAAAAGGCTATTTTTGGCCTAAGGCATGGGCACAGGCCATGGGTCTTGCCACTGACCATGTGGTTGGTTGTGGAGTGTGTGGAAGTGAGGAAGGTAAGCATGGCATGGAGGTTTTGACTAAGTGTGATGCCACAGGCACCTTTGACGGGCTGTGGCAGGTCAAACAGCTCATGAGCCTTAGGCATGAGGTGACTTGGAACATTTTTCTCTTTGTGTAGCTGGATGTGCCACTACACGGACTGCACAACACCATATGGCTTATGAAAGTGGCCCGTTAAAGTGATGATGAAGATAACTTTTTCCCAGCTGTTCCAATTCAAATTTTTAGACTAAATATCATCTCACGGGCACTCGACACGACCCGTGGAGTGTGACAAGACCAGTGTAACCTCAAGTGATGTGACACTTTGTGAATTTTTCCATTCATTCATCAATGGCATTTTCGTGAGTTTAATTTATTCCAATGTCCTTTTTTGACTTCCAGTGCTATCTTAACCTGCCCAAAAGACCTAATCCCTATTCTAAAGGATCAAAGTCATTATCCTCATCTCAAACGCACTTTCAAATTCTCTCAAGAGTCTCCATCAACACCCCAATAGAAATTCAAAGAAACTCAAGAGCAAGCTTTGGATTCCAAGACCCACTTCTAAACTTCAAGTCTTTCACAACTCAATTTCAAGAAACTCTAAGTCTAAGGTATGTGGGATTCAAACATTGGATCCTTTCACCCATGATGCCCCAGATTCCTTCCTACAAAGATTTTATGTCTAAAATTTGATTTACTTATAGGTCTTATTTGTTATGAATTTGACTATGAGCTATGTTGGGGTTTCAAGAGTGTGTGACTGTTTGATCATGTTTTAAGTTATGAATCTTGGATCCATTTGAGATGTGATGAGGGGTTTTGATGTATATTGCATGATGGTATTACATAGTTTTGGTGGATTGATTTACATCACATTTACTTACATGATTTCACTCTTGAATTGCATGTTTTTCCACTAGTATTGCACACCCACCAAATGTTTGATAAAATGTCTAGTTAATGTATCTTGAGTTGTTGAAGGCCTAATGCTTACCATTTGAGTAGTGACTTTATGATGATGAAAGGAGGTTATGTATGTGTTGATTCCATGATAAGTATTTATTGTGTTATGAGTTAACTATAGCCAATTGAGGGGTGATGCCTCAATCACCTTGGATGGGAGTTGTAAGCCATCAACCATTTGAGGGGTTAGAACCTCAATCATATCAGATGGGGGTGGTAAGCCATCAACCAATTAAGAGGTTTGTGCCTCAATCATCTCAGACGGGGGTGGTAAGCCATCAACCAATTGATGGATTTGTACCTCAATCACATTGGATGGGGGTGGTAAGCCATTAACTAATTGAGGGGTTAGTACCTTATTCACTTCTAAGGTGTGGTGTACATTAGATTCAAAGTACTATATTTCTCAGTCTATGATGATAGTCTAATTCTACACATGTTATATGACTTATGTATAAGCATGTTTACCTCAAGTATCATTCATGCATGCCATATTTTTATATGATTATCTATTGCTTAATTATGCATTTAGACTGCGTTTCTTATCTATTGTTGCATTATATCCTATATGCTTAGTACATTCAAATGTACTAACACATACTCTATGCCTACATGATATTACCATGTATGAACCAAGCCTCACTTGATGATCATCCTCCTCCACGTGGCTAATACGATATCTCTCAAAGCAAGTTGGTGAGTTCTTAACTTCAAGGACATACTTTTCTTGTTTTATGCTATGTATATACTCCCTTTTCTTTAATATATGCTTGACTATGAGGGTGAGCTCGGTTTTTTGTCTTGGTGCCTTCGAAGTTCTATGTTTAGAGGTGATATTGGACAAGTTATGTAATGATCCTATGAGCGCTAGCTCTCTTTGACTCTATGATGTTTATGATATGAAAGATGTCTATTAACCTCGTGTTCCCTTATTTTTACTCTCTTAATGTTATTTAATTACTTCTGTGACCAAGGATGTGCAATCATATAATAAGAGGCTTGATTGGGATCCCTTCGGGTTTCCTATTTGCTGTGTCATTTCTATGCCCTAGGATTGGGTCGTGACATATTAGTGTATTCGCTGGATGTGAAACTGAATGAGGATCATTGGAGGATTGTGTTGCAAACAATGAAAGATAAACAACTCTTTGCCAAGTTTTGCAAGTGCGAATTTTTGATAAGAGAGGTGGCTTTTCATGGTCACATTATATCAGGTGATTGTATTAGGAATTATCCAAAGAAGACAGAAGTTGAAAGAATTGGCCTACACCACTGTCTCCATATGATATTAGAAGTTTTCGGGGCTTGGCTAGTACTAAAGAATGTTTGTTAAGGTATTTTCCTCCATCTCTTCTATAACACCCCAAATCTAACAATACTAATACTATCCAAATGAAACATGATATAGTTTGGTCAAATTAGCACCCATTTTTAAAAGTGCTTGAATCTCATGTTATAGCGCGATATGTGCGTCTAATGCTTAAGAGGGTCGAGTGTATACATGTTTCGTGTCAACTTGAGGAAATCCCAAACCCTAAACAATGTGAGAGAACTGAGGTGCTTGCAAGACTTAGGAAGCTAGCAAGTGAGTCACCTACTTGCTTAGCTTAAACTTGCTAGCTAAATGGAGACGAGACCCGACGTCGAATTTGTCCAAGTACGATTATGAATGAAGTCTGTTAAGGGTGTATCTTTAGCCCATCTTTTAGAATCATAAATGGACTATATTTTCATCCCAATAAGGATATTAAAATAGTCCAAAGACATCACAATTTCTTCGATAATTTGGGCCCAAAACTAACTAAGAGAAAGGGGGAAAATGGGCAACAATGGCCCATCAATTTGGAGCCCCTTAAGACCCAAGTGAAATTAGCAAGAAACTGCATCACCAACTTAATATATTAAAGCTATGAAATTTAAACTATGTCGGCCAAGAGGTCTTTCAAAAAGGGGTGAATATAGTCCCCTAAAGTCACTTCAACATGGACTAATAAAAATCTGCTTTCTTGGTTATTCTTTGCCCTCTTTCAAAATGTGAAAAACAGTCTTCAAAATGTTACAAGGATTCCTAAAGAAATTCTAAACCTTGAGTTTAAAGGTAAGTATAACCACTTATGCACTTAGTATAGTTTGCTTATAAAAACCAAAGAAATAAGCTAACTATACATGTGCTGGAAATTTTGGACAGCATGTATCCTAAGGATTGTGGTACACTTTTCAAGTTAATTATGAGGCTTTTCTCTTCTTGAATGGCTGTATTACAAAGTAATACTTATGTATTTAACAAAATTTGGTTTGATAGTATTGTAACCACGCTACTTCACCACTGTTAGAGTCCGCAATGATGCCTTATTGTAGTATATCTTAATTGTACTCGTAAAAGAAACTAGTGAGCAGATAATTGGAAATTGTTATTTCACGAGCTTCACCTATTTTGGGACTATTTGTTGACTATTGTAAGACAGGTTTTATTTGTTAAAAACATTGGATACAGTTTGGGTAAAGTTGAAACAGGTTCGGGATTGTTGATTTTAAAATGTAGCGAAGGGATGTAACGTTATGCCGCCTATTTGTATGTTATGTAGAATTGTTATGTGTTGTACTTTGCGGGTTGTTGTAAGACTGTTATGGAACTGAAATAGGCTGTATGTGTATTAGAATGTGTATTAGAAAATATGATTAGAGGAGGAAAGGTTGAAAGAATACACTCAGGTTTACAATTATACTCTTGCTGCCCGTATGTTCTTTTTTTATGAGATTGGGCTGCCAAGATGTGTTTATTGACTGCTAATGTTAGTTTTGTCATCGACTATGTTGTAGATATTTGGAGGAAGGCAAGTTTATCTCGAGGTAATGGCGAGATCGTACAGCGAGGTATGTAAGACTACTTGATTTCGTATTATTTGGCATGAAACATAGATCCATCCTTGGCACATAAAGACACTTACCAACTCTGACACAATTATTAACCATGTCTGGACTCTTTCACATGTTCATATGCTCCCATACATAGTCACTTTTAAATCTGCATACGTACTTGGATACCAAGATACACGAATTCGTTCTACTAAATAAAGTTCATGTGTTGTTCTATCTCCTATGCATTTCATTATTTGTGTAACTTACTCCATTCATTGTGGAGTTGTCTCTTGTGATTATTTAGTATCTATAGTCCTACAGCTCCAATATTATGACCACCAAAAAAACCATCTCAAAGGTAATTGAAAGATAAGGTAAAGTATATTGCTTATTGAATGTTGGTAACCCGAGGGGTGGAAGAATCACCTAGCAAGAGTCGATCCTATCATGGGGGGTAGCCCAAGGGGTGAAAGGAAAAGCGTTACTAAGGCCGACCCTGATATAGATTTACCACTGATTAGCTAGTCATTTGTATTATATGTTGTACACAGATTATACGGTAAAGGTAATGTAATAAAAAGAACATAAAGTACATGATCCCATAGTATAACTAAATATTGTCTCTTATCCCACACTAGTGCATAGTTTCATTTGAGTTGTTGCTTCATATACAGTATTTTCTACCTTACATATTCAATATATTATCTTATATTGACGTCCCTTACGGGGGATCTACATTACATGCTACAGGTATAGGTGCTAGTAGATCTGCCTAGTAGGTGTACAGGATATCCAGCTATTGTTACCAAGATCCAGGTTGCTTCGGAGTTTTGTGTGTCTAGAGCTTATATTTTTCTATTATATAGTTAGTCGAGGCGGGGCCTATCCCAACCGTTATCAGGTACTATTCCTTGTCTAAAGGCTTGGTATACTATGTAAACTAAAGTGTGGTCATGTCTCATACTTTAAACATCGTGGCCCTAACGGCCTAGCCATATGCATTTCCTTTTTTCTTGTTATCACTGTTTATTTTCCTAAAGGCATGTAAAATGTAGAAGTCCCTTATAATATATATAGAAAGTGCATGGATACAGGTTGATTCTCCAGAGCCTTATCGACAACGGGTGCCAGTCTGCTCTAACGGGACTTTGGGCATGACAGAAGTGGTATCAGAGTGAGTCATTCTTGGGAGTCTATAGAGTTGTGTCTATGTAGAGTCTTGTTTATAGATGTGTTGTGCACTATATTTATAAGGAGGAGGATATGTGGCATTAGGAGTTGTTACTTTCTTTTTATTCTTTAGATTATGCCATAGAGCTAAGTGTAATAGGTAGATTGTGTCTAACCACTAAATTATTTTGTACAGTAAGTATACCAGAAACCCGAAAAAACAAAGGCAAAGGGAAGGAAGTAGAAGTGGTGGTTGGTATACCAAGTCAGGTGAGACAAAGAAATACGGTTCAAGAGGAATCTTTGTCACAGATATCTCCAACTCCTCCAGCTCCCGATGAACCCGGAAGTAGTGAAATTCCCCCAGAACCACCAATTGATGCTACTGTGCAGGATCTGAGAAATGCAGTCCAACTATTGACTCGTATATTTGATGGCCAAGGACAAAGAAAGGAAGGTCCAGTTATAGCTGCAGGTGGTGCGAATAGGGCAGCTGGTATGAGGATACACGATTTCTTTAATTTTACATCCTTTACTAGGTCAGATCCTAATTCAGATCCCCAAGAATTTATTGATCAGATTCAACGCACTTTAGATGTTATGCATATGAGTGGTACAAAAGCTATCCAGTTAGTAACATATAGGTTGAAGGGTATGGCTATATTGTAGTATGAAGTTTGGAAGAAATCTAAGGGTATAGATGTACCTCCAACTATCTGGAAAGAGTTAAAAGAGGCATTTCTTGATCATTACTTGCTATTAGAGATCCAAGAGGCCCGTGCAGATCAGGTTTTGAACCTTCACCAAGGGAATATGAGCGTGAGGGAGTACAACCTTGAATTTAATTCCCTATCCCGTTATGCTCCTAATGTAGTTGCTAATATGGTAGATAGAGTTCATCGATATGTGGATAGATTAGACACATATCTGGTCAGAGACTGCACCATTTCTTCCTTGAACAAAGACATAGATATAGTGTGAATGCAAGCTTTTGCACAAAAATTAGAGGATTAGAGACAAAGAAGAAGGACACAAGAGTTAGAAAAGGCGCAGTCCAAGAGGGCCAGGTCTACAAGGTAGTTTACACCACCCCATGGTGAGCTTAGGCCTCGATTTTTTAATAGACCACCTAGATTGTCGTCCTCCTACTCTGCAACTAGTGCTCCATCACAACTTCAGGGGTCTAAGAGAAATTAGTTTGGTCCAAGAAGTGAAGGGCAAGGCGCCCGGACAGTGGCATATTCGGCAGGCTAGCAAATGACCCTTAAGCAGCCTTGTAAATAGTGTGGAAGGAGTCATTCACGTATATGTCGTGTTGGGACAGATGCTTGTTATTGGTGTGTTGCGCCAGGGCATATGATGACAGATTGCCTGAGAAGACGTGTGGGTGATATAGTATAATATACTGGATCAGCTGTTGCATCATCATCATCAGTTCCTCCATTAGGTAGGGGTCAACAAGCACCCATAGGTCGTGCTAGAGGTGTTAGAGGGTCAACTAGCTGTAGCGGAGTCCAAAATTGCACTTATACTCTTGGGAGTTGGCTAAATTTTGAAGCTTCACCCGTGTGGTCACAGGTACAATGGCCATTTTTTCACATATTTGTATATGCATTAATTGACCTAGTTCTACACTATCTTACATCACTCTACTAGTCGTTGGGAAGCTTAAGAGAACACCCCAATTATTGAACAAACAATTTGAAGTGTCCACAGGAACTGGTGAATCTATTATGGCTAGAAGGGTTTATTATGACTGTGTAGTAACTATTTGTGATCGTGACACATTGGCTGACCTTATTGAGCTTGGAATGATGAAATTCGATGTTATAATGGGCATGGATTGGTTAGCTTCTTTCTATGCCACCATGGATTGCTGAACAAAGAGAGTGTACTTCCACTTTACAAATGAGGCAGTTCTTGAATGGTAACGCAATATTGGGGCACCAAAGAGTAAATTTATCTTTTGTTTTAAGGCCAGAAGGATGATATCTAAGGGGTATATATGTCATTTAGTTAGAGTGAGGGATATGGAGACAGAATCACCAACTCACCAATCAGTTGCAGAAGTGAATGAATTTGTTGATGTGTTCCCTGAAGAACTTCCATGCTTACCTCTGCAACGAGAGGTAGATTTTCGTATTGACTTACTTCCAAGCACTCAACTTATTTCCATTCCTCCATATTGAATGGCCCTTACAAAATTGTGTGAATTAAAAGAGCAGCTAAAAGACTTATTGGTGAAGAGTTTTATGAGACCTAATGTGTCCCCTTGTGGTGCACCAGTGTTATTTGTACGCAAGAAGGATGGCACCTTAAGAATGTGTATCTACTGTCGACAATTGAATAGGGTGACAATTAAGAATAAATACCCCCTCCCCAAGATTGATGGTTTATTTGATCAGTTACAGGGTGCCAAAGGCTTTTCTTTGGAATTAGGTTATCACCGTGTGAGGGTGAAGGAGAAAGATATACCTAAGACTGCTTTCAGAACACGCTATGATCACTTTGAATTTCTTGTTATGTCATTTGGGCTAACAAATGTACCAGCAGTTTTTATGGATCTAATGAATAGGGTATTCAAGCCATTCTTTGATGTGTTTGTGATAGTGTTTATCAATGACATTTTGGTATATTCAAGATCAGAAGAGGACCACGCAAAGAACTTATGACAGGTGTTACAAGTTCTTTGTGATTGACAGTTGTATGCCATGTTTTCTAAATGTGAATTTTGGCTGAATTCAATGGCATTTTTGGGTCATATTTTATTTGATGAAGGAATAAGGGTTGATTCACAAAAGATAGAAACTGTGAAACATTGGCCAAAACCAACAACACCCACGGAAGATCAGATCTTACTAGGTTTGGCAGGTTATTACAGGAGGTTTGTTGAAAGTTTTTCTTCTATTTCTGCACCTCTAACAAAGTTGACACATAAGGCAACCAAGTTCCAATGGAATAATGCATGTGAAAGGAGCTTCCAATAGCTGAAATATAAGCTAACCTCTGCACCTGTGCTACTACTTCTAGAAGGCACCGAGGGGTATGCAGTGTATTACGATGCTTCAAGAGTTGGATTAGGGCATGTACTGACACAACATGGTAGGGTAATTGCTTATGTATCTAGACAGCTACGACCACATGAAAAGAACTAACCAACTAATGATCTTGAGCTAGCAGCGGTTGTATTTGCTCTAAAAATATGGGCATTATTTGTATGGGCTTCACGTTGACATATATACTGATCATAAGAGTTTATAATACATCTTTAAGAAGAAAGGCCTAAACTTAAGACATCGGAGATGGATAGAGCTAATAAAGGATTATGACATTGATATACTATACCATCCGCGGAAGGCAAATATAGTAGCCGATGCTCTGAGTCGTAAGGCAATCATGAATACAAGTGATCAAGCTATGATAAGTCAAGGAGTGGCTAAGGATCTAATTCATCTAGCCAGTTTGGGAGTTTGCCTTCTTGAAACTCCAAAGGAAGGGGTTATTGTGCATAATGCTACGAAGTCTTCATTAGTAATGGAGGTGAAGGAAAAACAATTCGAGGATCCTATTCTACAACAACTTAAGAAAAAGGTAAGTCAGGGAATGATAAAGGGCTTTGACCTTACACAACATAGAGTACTTTACTGACAACATAGATTATATGTGCCCGATATTAATGGATTAAGTAAGAGGATAATGGAAGAAGCCCATCATTCCTGATATTCCATCCATCCAGGATCAACTAAGATGTACCATGACCTGAAGGGAATGTTTGGGTGGGGAGGCATGAAGAAAGACCTTGCAGAATTTGAGCTCAATGTTCAAATTGTCAACAAGTGAAAGTAGAACACCAAAAGTCAGGAGGTTATATGCAATGTATAGAGCTTCCAACATGGAAGTGGGATATGATTAATATGGATTTTATTACCAGTTTGCCTCGCTCATTTCAGAAATTCGACTCCATATGGGTAATAGTTGATAAACTCACAAAGTCAGCACACTTCTTGCCAGTCAGGAGTGATTATATAGCTGAAGAGTATGCCAAGCTATACCTCAAAGAGATAGTCAGGCTACATAGAATCCCAATCTCCATTATTTCGAGCGGAGGGCTCAATTCACTGCAAAGTTTTGGAAGTCCTTCCAAAGGAATTTAGGGATACAAGTGCATTTGAGTACAACATTCCACCCTCAAACAGAAGGTCAAGCAGAACGCACCATTCAGACACTTGAAGATATGTTGTGAGCTTGTACATTGGACTTTAAAGGTAGTTGGGTGAACCATTTGCCACTTATTGAATTTTCATATAATAATAGCTACCACTCAAGTATCAAGATAGCACCTTATGAAGCTTTGTAAGGAAGGAAATGTAGGTCACCAATAGGATGGTTTGATGTTGGTGAAACCATCTTGCTTGGGCCAGATCTAGTACAACAAGTCATGGAAAAGGTTAAGGTAATACAACAGCGGCTAGAAATAGCCCAAAGTCATCACAAATCATATGTGGATGCTAGAAGGAGAGGACTTGAATTCTTAGTAGGGGATTGGGTATTTTTAAAGGTGTCTCCAATGAAAGGGGTTATGAAATTTGGTAAGAAAGGAAAACTGAGCCC
>JAOTQR010078712.1:0-43080 GCA_025774065.1 Solanum ossicruentum
CTTCTCTTGTCCCACAAAACACACACACACCCCCATATATATATATATATATATATATATATATATATATATATATATATATATATATATATATATATATATATCTTTGAGGTAAAATACACACTTAAATGCATTAATACCCATCCCAAGATTCAGAACTATGACTTTTCTTGTGATTGATTCCAACTTTAAGAATCCGTAGTAACAACTAATTACTTCTTCACTAATGTAATGATAGTGCCAAACTTCACTACCTGAGTAAGTTAAACAACTGATAACTCTTTAGTAACTAGTATTCATGCTCAAAGGCCAATGCATCTATCCTCTTATATTACCAGTACCACGGCAAAAGATCCACCACTAGAAAGCATCATACCCCTCGAAAGAAGTTCATGCTCGAATAGTCCACACGTTTATCTCAATGAAGAGCTGTCATACATAATAGAATTAGTTTCGTCTCTCAATACAAAATATACCTTCTCCCATAGACTACATGGGTAGCAAAAGGAATAGTCCATAAACCTAACAAACAGACATAGATAATGCCATAGCTATCTTATTATCATCATTTGTGCTATATCCCAACTCCAAGAAGTCTTAGTGGAAGTTCTAATTCCAATGAACATAATGCCATCTTCTTCCCATAATAATCAACCCTCATTTGACAAACATAACATTTGTAATCCCATATTTATTACAATGATAACATAGTCATTCCTTTAACCATGCGATGCCACATTTATGAATCGCCCCAAGATATAATATACATGGAATGTACCACCCTCGATGTTTAGTGGTTAAACAAAAAGAATAAGGTGCTAATAAAGTTCTCCAATCAGTTTCACCTTCTGATACCTTACCTTTAGCATACCACATTCGGCCTCAACCGACCTCAAATCTCTTCAAATTATAGGAAAATTTGAGGCTGACCATGCATTCACCCATTAAGTCCTTTACCTCTTTCTCAAAGTTGGATATAACTTTTAATCACATAATGACATCTTAAACTCCTGTACAAAACACGAAGCACTAGTTCCCACCACTAAAGGATCATCTACTATGGTATATATATGCACAAGAAAAGGCATACGATCACAAAAAATTTAAAAACCCAACAACAACCATGCATGATAGGAATTGAAAGAACACGAGGGAATTCCCTAGTTGTCTGCATAGACTATGAAGGATAAGTAATGAACATCTCTGCACTGATCCTTGAGACTCTTCTTGACTTGGCTTGTAGTGCTACTCCTGTTGGTGTATCTACTGTTGCTAGAAGAGTCTATTAAAATTGTCCCATATGAATTTTGCATAAAGTATAGCTGAACTTTAGATTTTTCGTACATTACTTTTGAACACTAGAAGTATGAGACCACCTCTACGACAGTAGACTGAACTACGACTCGTAGAGGGACCCGTACATCCTAAAAATTTGCAAAATCTGCAACTTTTTCCAAAGCTGAGCCAACCTCTATTTCCTACAAGAACAAACACAAAAACACATAAAAAACCATAAAAGTCGCATTGTGAACACACAAAATCCTATATTTTAGTCATTAAATGTGTTGTATTTTAACAACACGTCAACAACCTCAACTTATTATTGTTGCTTGTCCTCAAGTGACGACTCAATCTATATGGATAATAAAGCAATACATAGTAGCTACTCCCATGACATATACTGTACTCAATTCTACTCAAGTACCCATCTCAGTCTTTTCTCAAATAGGATCATGTAGCTAATAGGCAAACCACATCATACATTTGACAATCCAACTATGACAAGTATGGGAATACCAGCAAACCACAATCACTGGTCAAGTAAAATGTTGACAGTGCAATGAAAATTCCCTCACAGACAAGAAGTCTCTTTTAACACTAGAAAATGCTTTAAAAAGTTGATCATGGGGCTATGCAAGCATAATTACTCTCACAAATAAAATTCATGAATTATGGCCAATACCATAGGTTGCCCATATACTCATAACCCAGACTGTTAACTAACAGAGGTAGGATCACTTTAGTATTTTATAAACTTGTAATGTAGGCTCATGTGGCTTTAGTATGGCATTTTGGACAATTATTGACTAAGGGCCAACTTTGAACGACATGTTTCAATATGTTCACCACACAAACTCAATCATTTTCAACTTATTCTTCCTTTTTCTTCATTTTCTAGCTTTTCCGGGTATTTTCTCGTCATTTTTCAGCTTTTGCTTTATATTCAAATATAATTATGCTTTTTCAACTGAATCTAAGGCATCTTTTCTCTTACTTTTAGTCGACACTTTTTTTTTTAATTCACATTTCCAACTCACCACTTCATTTTTTGTTAATCTACCCCTCTATCGGCCACTCTCAATTTAAACTTTTAGCCTATGGTGAAGTGCACAATATCAAATCCCTAAACTAGGGCCACTTTTGGTAGTCACCCTCAACTTTGGCATTTTGTCTCGGTTAAGGTTCATAATGCTCAAAGATAGACTAGGGCCAATTTCACGGTGTTTCACTAAGCAAGGTAAGGAAAATTAGGTGTTAACAGAGAAACTGGTAGATATAAGACTCAAACATTTGGAACAAGGGATAGAATTCTCCTTTGGTCAGTTATTTAGGCAAAAGTGGACTAATACAAAGAACAAGGTCTAAGATCCCTTCCTAATCCATATAATCTCCAGTATAACTTAAAGTAACGGGGCAAGCTCTGAATCTACACACAATGCATGAATATAATAAAATCAGCTTACATATATATGGCATTGGACACAAAGCCAATAGAGACTCACAAATCATGCTTCATGTATCAAATTGCCTTGACTTAATCAGAACAAACATTACCAGCTGATTCAAAGATACATGGTTGCAAAATAGCTACTAATAAAATTTTTTGATGGGTGCCAATGTTGAAAATATTTCATAAAACATCAAAAATGATGTACATGCCACAAGTTCAACTACTATATAATAAAAATATCATCTAAGACATCCTACACATGCCAGTTCAACAAAAATTAAATATCCACGAAGAAAAAGAGCACAGGCAAGAAAACCCCGAGATCAAAATTTGAGGTGGCTATAGAATAAAAGCTACTCAACCTCTCTCCTAGTACATGCTACTTACACCCCATAAAAAAGAACATACGTTGTCCTGACTGTACAATACAAAATCAAAATAAGTACAAGGGGTAAAAAATAAACATATCTTGGTGCCTAAGCATCTGTCTCTGACCGCCTCTGATCAACTCCCTCTTCTAGGGTAGTTTGCGCCGCAACTACTCTTGATGAGTCAATCCCCAGCAATCTATCATGTTATTGGTCTTGTCCTTGCTCTTCTTAATCTTTCAATAGCCTCAAGACTTGCTCAAGCTCATCCTCTACCGCGTCCTTATCAATCTCACAGGCCTTCTCTCGCATACGCCTCTCCTCTATATCATCATCCTCAATCAATGGGTCTCTTCCTATGGGAAGGCTGTGTGTGCTTCTCCAAGGCAAAAAGATTAAATATCGACCCTCTGAAGGTGTATCCTTGGGAACTGTAACTTGATCCGCCAATCAAGAAGTCAAGTTAGCCCAAAGATTAGGAATCTCCTCATGTAGGACTAAAATATCTAGGAATCTACTCATGTAGGACTAAAATATCTGATGGCCAGGTCTCATCTAGTTTCATCTACACTTGCTCATCAAAGGTGTCGATTTGGATATTTACCACAGAAACACACTCCTCGACTATAGAGATGGCGTATGCCTTACATCGAGTTTCTGAGTCGCAACCATTTGCTGGACCTATGGACTACGCTACTGCATAAGCCGAGACAATTAAGCCTCGGTCCGTGATAACCTCTACACCATGGCTAGAAAATTAATAGCGGACACATGAACCATGCCCGAATGGAAACCTGTGATGTAGTAGCTTCTGGTGCAGGTGCAACTAGAGTGGGACCTTTCCTAATGTCAATTGCCTCAGGCTGTTGTGTTCTCTCATGAACAGAAGCTCGAACTCTCAACCTATGGCTCCAGCATAAATATCTCAAGCATGAGAGGAGGTTGTTCTCACTGAAGTGCTACAGGGTTCTAACCATCCTTAATCAGGCTACGGACTATGGTATGGAGGGCTGAAACTAGAGGATCTACATGAAGAGATAACTCTACCTTTGTGTCTAGGAAAAGTCTATAGATCGAAATCAGGAATGGTATGCATTTGGTTCTCCTGAGCGCCGACTCATAAATTTACTCAGCTATGAGTCCTGCCAAGTCGATGTCATAGCCTGCTAAGATGTTGGCTAGAAAAATTGCTCGCTCTGATGTAAACACGTTATCTATCAAAGTCATAGGATGTGTGATCTGATATTGGCCCACTAAGACTTGGGGGGAAGGAAAGGGAAACTTTCACAAAGGGCTCAAAATGTGTAGTGACCCAAGAAAGCTTGGGATCATGCTCAACAATCTGTTCGGCTACCTATATCAACAATGTTGTCCTCTGTTATCATATTTTTCAAAACGTAGTTGTCCTAATCTGTCTAAATCTACCATCAAACTTAGCTGTTGACCTCAGTACTCGGTACGTAAGACAAAATAGTACATGACGGATCATGTCCTCTAATATATCGACCCACTGTCCTCTCACTAAAAACTCTCTCAATCTATGTTGTTCGAGAGGTTTCTTCCCTTGGTAAAATCCTGAAGTATGGTAGCAGCATAAATTTCCCGCACCATAACCGCAGAGTAACGATCATGCTTAGCAGCCAACTACCTAAGCCCATGTCTTGTCACAGTGTCCTCACCTGGGACATTAATCAATCCAATATCAATCAATCAAGACTCCTCATAAATTGACCGTACAGTCTTCCATTGCCCCTTTTGTTGTAAGCCCTCATTAAATATGGCCTCCATGACCTCGACACCCATCAACGAGTTCTAGGATTCAGTGGTGAAGAAGAGATGGGGCAACCAAGGACTGGGAATCCTCTCCGGCCTGGAAGGCCTTTATAAAACTAGACTCTATGCCTCAAGGAGTCATCTGTGGCATACTCTGCTCAGACTTATCACCACTGCCCTCCTTCTCAGACTGAGAGGACAATCATCTAAGACCTGGGTTTGAGTAGCTTTTGCAACAGCCCTAGTTTGAGGTACCTTAGCCTCTGAATTAGGAAGAACGTTATGAACCTCAATGGAACCACTCAGTTGGGCCTGAAAGTCATTTGAGTGCTCAGTATTGGTAGGCGCATCTCTGAGCTATCTCTTGAAGTCTTTAATTACTGCAAGTTTTCTTTTGAGGGCCATGATATCTGAAAAATATTATAAGCAAACCATAATTAGCCCCACACAATCAACAAATTAAAGACAAGAATAAAGAAAAACATAAGAAAAAGTAACTTGGATTAGTTGCAGTCAGCTATTATGAGAGTCAGGTACAACTTATAGTGCGAACTATGAGTCATACTATGGTCTCATAAACCAGGGGTGCATGACAATATTAAACACTAGAACAATAAATGAGATACAATTACAACACATTGTCATGGCTATGGGTCATAGATTGGTTTCGTATAAGTTTCCAGGGACCAAATTTAAAACCAGCACAAGTCCATGAGACCCAACTACAATTTATAGAAGGTTCTACAACTCGTAGGTGGGTTTATGGTGAGTACTAAGGAATTTTAAGTCACTTTCATTTCCTGCAAAAGACAATTACGAGCTATAGACTCATCTATGAGTCGTAGAAGACTCCCGTAGTAGGAAGCAACAGGTACTTGAAATACTTTAAGTCACCACAGGGACCATACAAACAATTCAAAAATATCCCTAATAACATCAAAGCAAGTCATGCAAACACTCACATTATAGGAAAATGACCCAGTCCCGACATATCATTTCAAAGCAACTATTTACCCAATCAACATTAAATATAGCAATGAATACTGACTCAAATCAATCTTCGCTAACTCATTAAAACATAAACTTGTATTATCATCCCCCAATCATTTAAACAAGATCATTTAATCACATACTCAATCATTTAGGGAAATAGTTCAACGAGCATAACAAGGATTTATCAACCTACGATTGCAACTACTTCACTATTCCCCAAATAATATGTTGATCCTAAGACTCTACAACTCAATGAACAATCATAACCCATTACAACTATTTGATCAACAAAGAACATGATAGCATGATCATCCAATGACACTACCCTAAAAAGATAAGTTATTCAATGTAGGGCTAACATAATTAATTTAACTCAATGCGACCCCAGTTCTTTCTTCTCAATTTCAACTCAAACAGCAATGACATGCGTTGAATTGCATTTTAATCTCCATACTCATTAAAACAAAAACAAAGCCAATTTTGGAGTTAACTAAACCAAGAGACATACCGTATGGATGGATGAACTGGAGAAATCAAAATGAGAAAGATGAGTGCCAAAACTAACTGCCAGGATAACTTGCCAAAAATGGGGTTCAAATGCCAAAAATTGATCGGACGTAAGAAGTGGGAAGGATTTGGGGTAATTGCAAGGTAATTAGGGTTAAACAATTGGGCCAAAATAACTTTTACCCTTTTTGTAATTTACCAGGTTGTAGTTAAAGTACATGAGGTCGGGTCTACTAAACCCTGACTGCGAGTCGTACCTTGAGCAATGGCTCATAAGTCTTGGTCTCATGGATCATCCAATACTTAGAACAATTTCAAAACATACCTGGATAGTATGAACCCCATTCACGACTCCTAGCTTATAGTCTGAGTCATAAAGTTTGTTCGTAGCTGGACTGCAAACTTCATGTGATCACTGTAACTCCCCACGAGGCAGGACTATTAGTTGTAATGTGCAATACAACTCCTAGGCATGGTCGTAGAGACTACTTCAACTGCAAATCTCTGCAATTTTGCCATTTTGCTCAACATCTGCACAATCTTCTCAAAACATACCATTTTCCAAAAAATGCAACCAATCAGCGTCACAAATAACAATCAAGACTCAAACAGATAATCAACTCATAATTCAAAAACTGAAAAGACATTCAAAAAACCACTAAAATAGCAAAATGTCTTGGGTTTCCTACTAAGTCACGCCTGATTTAATGTCGCGGCATGACTTAGCCATCTTGAATGATCAAAATTCCTCAAGACTTGATGAACCCTTACCACTAGGTTTGCCCTCTCTTCTTATGTTATTCTTAATCTGCTCCTGTTTCATAGATACAAATTTGAATTTGTTATTGAGTTGTTGGACCGCCAACGAGTATGGGTCAACTTTGTAGTTTATCTTAATAACATCAAACTTGATTTCTCTCAACATTTCCTCTTGTGCATTCTAACAGTTAGGCAAACATATTTTCAACTCTAGAACTTCTATCTCCCTTGCATTGTTGGTGCAATAACTTAAACAACTTGCCCTAACCATGCTCTTCCATTTGGCTTGCATTGTTTGGGCGTACATCTTGCATCTGATTCATTAACTTCTCCAAGTCTACTTTGTTTTAATCAAGTTGTTGGATGATTTTGGCATTTACCCTCCCCTGCTCAGAGTTTCTATCAGAGACATTCATGTGACTAGTTGACTGCTTATGTAGGTCTATATATGCAATGAATAACATCCAACTTTTCCATTTGCTCAGCAACTTTTGCAAATGCTTTCCTTAAAATTGAACCTCCCATAGGATCATCCACATAAGCTTGATGTTCTGGGTTCAGCAATCGATTGAAACTTGCCACTAGTGTTGAATCTGAAATGCTATGGTCCGGGGCACTCCTCAAGCTTCCTTTGAAATTCTCTCATGTAGAAGTGAGTAAATCACCATGGAATTGCTGAAAGCTCATTATTCAGTGCTTCATTTAAACTTGTTTGATCTAATGAAGAACCTGGCTAAGAAAACCTTTTGTAACTCCAGTAAGCTCGTGATCACACCTTGTGGAGGTTCAGAGTACCTAATTGCAGCATTGCCTGTAAGAGTCATTGCGAAGACTTGAAGTCCCACAACATCCATAAACGGATGTTGTGTTCCCATTATACTCCTGCAAACATGTGGAAAATTTAGTATATGTTCATATAGATCCTCAGATAACTGACCAGCAAACAAATTGTGGTTTTACAATGTTTGGAGTAGTCATCAGTTATAGGAAGCTTTGCTTTGGCTCCCATATTATTAGTGTTCAATTGAGCCATTCTTCTGATGGACTGTTGGATCCTTAAGTCAATTGGAGCTAAGATGCCTTGACTTTATGTATGAGGCATACACACCTAATATACCCTGCAAATAAACTAAACAAAAACAAGAAAAAACAAAAGTAAAATACAAGAGAACTAAGAAATTTAAACTTGAATAGAAATACTAGTGAATCCAAATCAAAGTCTAGTTGTATTCCCCGGCAACAGCGCCATTTTTCGTGATGTAATGCCAAAGATACGCCTATATTTCAAGGTCTGAGTGATCATCAAAGTAAAAATCTAACCAAAGTTAGGGTAAAATCCCACAGGGAATAGGGGACTTTTACAACTTGGTTCACTAATAGTCAATTCATATATCAAGTAACTTAATTCTCAAGAAAGGGAGAGGGGGTTCATAATGATTTGTAGTAAATTAAACTATACTAATAAGAAGGATAGAAAATCGAATTGGAGAGCAATTTGGGTGATTGTGCTTCCAATGATTCACTAAAACAATCAACTTGGATAACATAATCTCTATTATGACATTGCATGTAGGAGGGTAATTTAGGTTCTTCCAGCCCTCTTTTAAAGGTGAATGTCGAATTTCACTATAGTGCTTGGACGACCTTCTAGTGTGCCAAACTAACCATTACCTATTATCTCACTCAACATTTCCTTGGCAAAATCTGTTTGATTAGACTAGAAAACATCATTGAAACCTTTTAACCATTAATTTTTCCTATTCATCACTACCTTGGTCGGGATCATGATACTAGGTGGAGTTCAATGTTGGCCACCATTGAACAACATGCAAAATGAAATGGCTAAAAAATACAAATACCCAACTCAAGAAGTGCAAATAATATTTGTTTTCTAAGTTAGCTTCTCATGGTTCCCATAACCCCAAGTTGTGGGTTTAGCTACTCATGACATGGGTAAATAAAGACATAGTAAATTTCTTAGCCAAGAAGATTGAAGAGCAATAAAACCCACATTGTATTTAGAATCACAAGCTTGAAAGATGTATAATCTACAAGTGAATCTAATCTCCAAAATTGAGTCTCCAAAGATAAACCCTACGAATTTACTCTTTAATTTTTATGCTCTCCGAAATCTATGTGTAAAAAAATAAAAAACTACTACTTATATAAAAAAATATACTATTTATAGAATTTATAGACAAATTCCTATATTAAATAGAAAAACTAGTCGGCACCTTCTACGGCTCCCAGTTACGACTTGTAATGTGCCCTATGAGCCGTGATCGGTCTTTTGTGACCAGCATCTTGTATTTTGGACTTCACTGCTGCGATACAGCACTACAAGTCATAGTCTAGTCTACCACTCGCATTGCCTTCTTAAAGTCCACATTTGCATTTCTTGGTCCAATCTTGATCAACACTAGAACTTGGTATGACACCACCCTTTACGACCCATAGAAAGGACTACAACTCATACCTAGGGATCGTATAGTTGAACTTTAGATTTTCTAGACATTACTTTTGAACACTGAAAGGACATATAAGACCAACTTTATAGCTCATAGATTGGACTTTGGCTTGTCGACAGTCTCATACATCCTAAAAATTAGCAAAACCTGCAATTTTTTCTAAAATTGAGCCAACCTATATTTCCTACAAAAGTAAACACACAAACACATAAAAAACCATAAAAGCCACATTTAGGACACACAAAGTCCTACGTTTTAGGCATCAATATGATGTATTTTAACAGCAAATCATTCCCTATACATCTTGTTGGATCCTGGAGTATAAAATAAAGAGAGTTATGAGCCTTATTCAAAATCACCCCAGAAGACCATTGATAGAACACACAATCGATCTTGGTACCAAAATACACCATCTCCCCCTTGGGAGAAAACCTTAATCTTTTTCTCTGCAACCAACTTCTTTAATTAAACAAATGATGGGCCAAAGTCTTGCTTTGTCTTGACATCAATAACCACACAAGATTTGGCCCTATTCTGAACATGAATGCCACTATCATTAAAGTCAGCCAACCTAGCACCCAATCTAGCCAAATGATGCACATCCTTCACCAACTTTCCTTTCTCTTTATCAACCTAAACAACATATCCCATAGATAGCCTCTAAGAGAATTGGTTACAACATTCGCCTTGCTAGGAAGATATTAAACATTTATGTCATAATCTTTAAAAAGTTCCAACCAACTCCTTTGCCCTAAAATAAGATCTCTTTGAGTGAACAAATACTGCAAGCTATTATGATTGGTGAATACATCAACATAAACCATATCTAAACAATTTCTGCAAATCTTCAAAGCAAACACCACATCTTCCAATTCGAATTCATGAGTTGGATAATTTTTCTCATGCACATTTAGCTGTCTAGATGCATAAGATATCACCTTATCATGTTGCATAAGTACACAACCCAAACTAATATGAGAAACATCACAATATGCTACAAGTCCACCTAACCCATCCGGTAGAGTGAAAATAGGAGCCGATGTATCTTTCAAAGTACGAAAACTTTCTCACACTCATCTGACCATATGAACTTGGACAATGAGTCAATTGAGTTAATGATAAGCTAGTGAATAAAAACCCTTCAACAAATACCTGATAATACCCGATGAACCTGAGGAAACTCCAAATCTCTGAAAGAGTCAATGGTCTAGGCCAATTCTTCACGACCTCAGGCATCTTTGGATCAATTTTAATACCATCACCAAATATCACATGGCTGAGAAACACTACTTTTCCTAGCCAAAACTTATACTTACTAAAAATAACGATAAAGACAACCACAAAAGCATCAAGGAAAGGCTTGAACACCCAATTCGTAAGTTGCACAAGCACCATAAGATCATTAGTCAAACCAAAGTGTCCTGACCGAAGCTTAGGGCCTAGATGTGACACAGGTAATGGGAACTCCAAGAGGTCCCAAAACAAGCCTCTTAAGCATACATAAAACATTATTAGTTTCACAGAAGCAATAACGGACTAATAAAGATATAACACAAAATTTCTAAGGGAAACAAGGCTTTGGACTCTCTCTATGAGGATGTTGTAGGGAAGAGGATGAACATGGATCATATAGCAAATACGTCTAAGGGGCGGGTAAGTATGACTCACGTTATAGGGGTATTTAAGAACTTAGGACTTCTACCTTGTTAATATAGCAAATATTCACCACAAAAAGGGAACAAGGGACTAAGGGAAAAATCCAACAGTACATAGAAATAATAAGAGTCTAGATCATAACATACAACCTATGTATCCAACAACACCTCTAACAACAAATGAAACGGGGGTCAAGACAACTCTCGGGCTCACCCTCAAAGCTAGTATCCAAAAATAGAATAGTCCAAATAAAAATATGAAAGTATATAGTTATTGTCACTGAATGTGGAGGACTCACCAATGGCAAATCTTCACCAAACCAATTAATCGTGTGGAGGAGAAGAAGGAAAGGAGCTCCGGTTCATACATGGTTAGATGATGCAGACAAAAAAATGCATCAATACTTATAATGTATGTATGTGGGGTGCAATGCAACAAGGAATACAAGCCACAATAACTAAGATGCATAATCATAATCAATAGACATAAGCTCAATATGACATGTACAATCAATGCTTAAGTATAAACATGCATGAAGATATTCAAACTTGTATAATATATCATACAAATATTGGAGGAGACCACCCTAAACGACATACAAGACCAAGGGAGATACAACTTGAAAACTCGATGTTCACTCCACACTGAATGAAGGAGTGGTCTACATCCAAGGTAAACCAGAGCATAACCCCAAATTGTGAGTCATAACCTAGTTGTCTCCACCAGTAAAAGGCTATTTAGGGAAATAATATAAACTTATGGTGGCACATAGTTAAGGGACCAAGACTTTAATAATCCTTAGGCCTCAATTGGTGCTAAGTCTAGTTCCGTGGATTACTTTGAAATAATCAAAAACTTAATCATAGCTTGCATAACAAATAGAACATGACAACATGGCATGAGTAGCTTATTCAAATATACAACCCATACACGTGGCATATACCTTGTAGTAGGGAGTTAAAATAAAGCATAAGACATAACCCCTTCTTGTAAGCATTGCATTATACATGAGGGTGGAGATTCTAATAGGCATAAAGCCTACACATGGCATATACCTTATACTAGAGGGTAAAAACATAGCATAGGACATAACCTCTTCTAGTATTCATCACAATACACATGAGGGTGGAGATTGTAATGTCCTTGACCCCTTCTAGTGAGCTTTAGATAGTACATGAGCGTAAAATAGTTGTTATGCATAACCCTTCATGTTGACATAATTCACTCAAAAGAGGGTAAAAATATAGAATAAGGGATCAACATTTTATTTACAAATCATAGGAACTTTTCATGAGTTTAAAACATGCTTGGGAGCCCATAATTTATAATAACATGCTTGTCTTGTAATTCATGTAATAATTATTCATCCACATAGGAATATCATTATGTAAATTTAGTCAAACATGGTACGTAAATGCACATGTACTTAAAATCTTTTATTTCAAGAGTATAAGACAATAGAGGAGTAAAGTCGATTCATTTTAAGGTTATTCAAATCAACCCACCAATATTCTAGTAAAACCCATAATTTAGAAATCACATTTCAAGACAGATAGTGGAAAACAATTAGTTTAACCATTCTTAATCAACCCATTACAATAATGTACATTATCTTCCATAATATGGACATGAGAACATTAAACTCATCCTATCAAGTAACACCTACTTAAGACTTCCTCAATACTCATATAAATCCATAAATTCCACATGATATTTACTTCACGGTAATGCATACTAGAATGCATAATCATAATATTATATGCAAGAGTTTATAAAATACTCATAAAGATCTGACGGTTTCATGTAGTTGGAGAAGAAGAATGGTTGGACTTATGGGAAGAAAAGTTCCCACAATCAAACCTACATGCCTTGGTGTGATTTTGGAGGAGGAAATCTGATTTGGATATGGAGAACCAAAAACCCTAGCTGACACCCATTCTTTGCATGTCTTAAAGAGTGTGAGAGAGTATTTGAGACTCAAGGTTTTTGGAATGAGGAAGAATGAAGTGGATTAAGGTCATTTGGGGGAGTTTTAGACTGATATTGGGCATGTGGAAAGTCAAAATAGCGTGGGCTTGGGATTAGGTGTGAAAAAAGGGATAAAATACCCTTATTAAAGTTGGTCGGAAGTTAGACAAAACCCCATTTACGGGCTGTAATTCATTCCATTGCCCGTAGAAACTGACAGCTTAATAGTGCTTCACTAAAATAGGCATAACTTTTTGGGTACGAACTCCAAATAAGATGAAATTAGTTGCATTAGAAAGATAATTCAAAGAGCTTTCATTTGGTGTATTATGCATCCTCTAATTTATTGTTTGCTAAGAGATATGATGATTTGAAATTGGCACATTTACGAACTCATACGAGAACTTAAGAGATTGGAATCATGTGCACTCGACTTGATAAGAGAGGGGCTTGGAATTGCATGAGTGGTCATAGAGGGCGTATATAAAGTTTTCAAGAGAATAGGAACGATTAGAACTTCCCCTATAAAAACCAGTAGACAGGACTACAAGACCCTTTTAGGGGTCGAGGTCCATTCTATGGGCCGTAGATAGAGTTTTTGTCTAATAGATTGTCAAAGACCCCTTCTCTGATTCTCATTTCACGACATGGTCTAAGACTCATATAATACTTTACGAGTTATCTGATAAGTCATACATTGAACTCCTAAAAGATCCCAGATTTCACCAGGTTTAACCAGGTTCTACGAAAGAATAGACGAGCCATAGTCCATCTTACAACTTGTAAAACCCTACGAATTTCCAAAGCTTATTTTCTTACATCTTCACACCCCTCATTAGTGGGGTCATACAATATCATCCCCATTTGGAATATACATCCTCGAATGTGCTAAGACAAGCTCTAAGGAACAGATTCATACACTATAAGACAAATGCACCATATACAAAAATGCAATACATGCACCATGTGAATTTGTTTTTAAACTATGTTGCAAATAACACTTGTAATGCAACATCAAAAATCACATAACAATGCATAAATAACATGGGAATGACATGCAAGTAGAAGAGGTACTAAAATAGGAAGGATTGTAGTACCCCAAGCTTGATTAGAATCAAAGAGATAGGGATATCACTTTTCATGTTCGCTTCAGCTTCACTAGCAACACTATTGACTTGTTGCTTCCTCCAAAGAACTTTGACAGATTCTACACCTCTATTCCTAACCTATTTATTTATCAATTCAACATTTCCACAAAACTTCTTCATATGTTGAGCTTTCCTGCACAATACCTACAACTTCCAAAGGCACTATTGAGTTTGATTCATCTACACACTTCCTTAATATAGTGAAATGAACCATGAGTTTGAGTTATCTACACACTTCCTTAATATATTGAAACTAACCCAAAAGTGCACAATAATGTGCCTCGAAAGAGCTCAGAATCATAATTTTCATATATCTCAAAATCTTTGCTCGTTATCCAAAATCCAACATCATATACTTGTTCAAGGGGTCAAATTGAGTGGCAAATAAGTCTAACCCCAATTTAAGAGCAACCATAGAAAAATATGAAATTCACAAAAATACGATTTCCAAAGACAATCCTCACCCCTGGCGCGATGCGACAAAGGCACGCTAAAGTGTAATTTGGTCATATTTTTCTTGATCAGTCCAAGGCTTTAGGGTCTTGGGTCTAAATGTTCCCATTTGTCAAAATACCTATATTTAGCCATATTTCAACTTCATATCATCCAAGATATTCCCTAATACTCATTCAGACACTTAGCCTAATATTTCACTCCTAAATTCAATTTTCAAAATTCATCCGGATCTTAAGGTTCTCATTCACGCTTCAAGTCTCCATCTCCAATCTCATCATGTTCATCTCCAAAGCTAAGGTATGTGGATTTCTTTCATGGATTCCTTTCACCCATGATACCCAAGCTCTCTTTTACCTAAAAGTGCATGACCTAAAGTTGATTTACTCATGTGTCTTATCTATAAGGAATTCACTGCATAGTATCTTGGGGCTTAAGAAATTATTATTATTTTACTGCATTTTGGGCAATGAATCTAAGATAGATGGTGAGATTTGATGAACGGTTTCGATGTACATTGCTTGAAGATGTTACTAAGTGTTGAATGATGGTTTTACATGAGATTTTCATCCATTATTACACTCTTAAATTGCATGTCTTTAAACTAGCACTAAACACCCGCCAAGTGTTTGATAAAATATGCCGATTATGATTTCTTGAGGAATTGAAGGTCCAATGCATATCTTATGAGTTGAATGACTTTATGATGATGAAAGGAATATATGTATATGATGATGACGAAAGGAATATATGTATATAATGATGACGAAAGGAATATATGTATATGATGATGATGAAAGGAGTGTATGTATATCATATTATCTTTATAATGTTGGGGATGACCCAGCCTTACTCGGGAGATTGTAGGCTCGAGTAAACTTGTAGAGGGGTCGGGAGGTGGCAGGCCCGTGCAATCTTGTTGGGGGGTTTGTACTCCATAAACCTCATGAAGGGATTTGTACCTCATGTGCCTCTCCAAGGAAGTGGTAGGCCTTGGATTGCACTAAGAATGCTCACTCCTCACACTTTAATTATGATCTATATAACCATGATTTAGTCTAAGCAATATCCATACACACCATCTTGCTATTATGCTATCTATTGAGTATTATTGCGCATTTTGCCTGTGAGGCCTATCTATTGTTGCATTATATCCCACATACTTAGTACATTAAAATTTACTAACACATACTTTATGCCTACATGATGTCACCATGTAGGAACCAGAGCACTGCTTGATGATCCTCCCCCTCTACATGCTAGTATGATTATCTCTCAAGCTTGTTGGTGAGTCCTCCATTCTGGGGATGTTGCTTGTGATCTCGTACTATGTACAATGATATCTTTCTTTTATCTGATGTATTACCTATACGGGTGAGCCTGGTCGCTTTTCATGTCCCCCGCTCTTTTCTATGTAGTAGAGGTGTTGTTGGACATGGTATGTATCTATGTTGTGAACCTTGATTCTCTTGTTCTTGATGTGTATGATATGAAAGTGTACCATTAGTCCCAAGTTGTCCCAATTTACTATCTCTTGTTATGTTTTATTGCTCCCGCGACTACAGATGTGTAATGGTATGATAAGAAGCTTTCTTGGGGTCCTTTCGGGTTCCCATGCACTGTGTCACGTCTGGGCCCTAGGCTTGGGTTGTGACAAACTTGGTATCTGAGTACTAGGTTGTTAGATCCTCAGAGTCCAACATACCATGTCGATTAGAGTCTTATTTATGGTTGTGTTATGCACCACAACTATGAGTAGGAGTCTGAGGCATTTTAGGAAATATTTTTGTTCTTCATGTTCTAAGTCATTCTATAGAGTTGAAGTAAGTTATCCCCCCCTGTGTAGTTATTGTTCTTTGCTATGCTAGATCATGGCTAACATACGAGAGAAAAGTGCCTGCACTCCCAAGGAGAAACAGGCTAATAGGAAGCCCACTATGCTCTCAGTTTGCTTGCACAAGTTGTGGCTAACCAAGCCAACCAAGAGTCCCAATCCCCTCATGTTCCTACACATTCTTCTCAAGTGAGGGATTTCATGAGAATGAATCCCCAAAATTTCATGGGTCAAAGGTGAATGAGGAACCTCAAGAGTTCATTGATGACGTCTATAAGGTTTTAGCTATTATGGGTGTTAGATCAGAGGAGAAGGCGGAGTTTGCAGCTTACCAACTCAAGGGGATGGTACAAATATGGTTTAATCAGTGGAAGGAAGAGAAGGGAGTCAACTTTGTGGTGCTTTGAGAGGAGCTCAAGGTGGCTTATCTTAATCGGATCTTCCTTCTAGAGCTTAATGAAGCCAAATTGGTGGAGTTTAAGAATTTGTGACAAGGGTCTATAAGTGTGAGGCATGTTCTGTGATGGGTGTTTTCGACTTGGTGAGTGAGAAATACCAGTCCACCATGTTAATTACTGACATGGACTTGTCTCGTTTGATGACCTATGCCGAGCAAATGGAAGAGTATAAGTTGACAAAGAGCAGGAGTCATGAGGCCAAGAAGGCCAGTTTTGATGGTAAGTTCCAAATAGGTAGCCAGTTCCATCAAGGCCAAGGGATTTCTCATGCATCTATTAAGAGGATTGCCAATGACTTTCCTAGTTCCTAAGGTGCTAGGGGAGTGGATCCTAATGACGGGTGTCCAAAATGTGATAGGGATCATAGTGGCCTATGTTTGAGGGATACTAATACATGTTATGGTTGTGGGGAAGTTAGGCATAATATGATGGAGTACCCCCATAATTGCAACAAGGCAAAAAGGTTCATTCATAAGGTGCTAATGTGGTCCCGTTGGGGAGAGCTGGCCGATAAGATAGTTCTCCAGGCACAAATAGTTTTATGCTTTGCGTGGGAGGCAAGAGTTTGCTGAAGTGCCTGACATCATTACCGATATGTTTAAAGTCTTTGATTTTGATGTGTATTCTTTGATTGATCCAGGTGCCACTCTTTCTTTTGTTACCCCCTTTGTTGCCAAAAGCTTTCATGTTGAGCCAGAATTACTGCATGAGTCATATGAGGTGTCTTCTCCTATAGTTGCATCTATTGTTGCTAGAAAAGTCTAGGAATTGCCCTATTTCCATCTTGCATAAAATATTGCCTTGTGATCTTGTTGAATTGGACATGGTTGATTTTGAAGTCATTATTGGGATTGATTGGTTGCATGCATATTATGCTTCTATTGATTGTAGAACCTGTAGGGTTAAATTCCAATTCCCAAATAAACCCATCCTTGAGTGAGGGAGTTATGATGTGGTGGTCAAAGGTAGGTTCATCTCTTGCATTAAATCCCTTAAGTGTATCTCTAAGGGGTACCTTCATCATTTTGTAACGGTTAGGGATGTGGAGTCTAAAGTCCTTCCCATAGAGTTGGTTCCAGTTGTAAGTGAGTTCCTTGATGTCTTTCCAAATGATCTCCCCAATGTTCCTCCCAAAAGGGAATTAGATTTTTCTATAGACCTCCTCCCCCATCTCAACCCATTTCTAATCCCCCTTACCTTATGGCCCCAACGTACTTAAAGGAGTTGAAGGAGCAAGGGACTTCTTGGAGAATGGTTTCATTAGGCCTAGCAAAATAACTTGGGTTGCACCGATGTTGTTTGTTAAGAACAAGGATGTGTCTCTTAGAATGTTCATTGACTACCGACAACTTAATGGGGTCACCATCAAGAATTATCCTCTTCCAAGGATTGATAATTTGTTTGACCAATTGCAAGGGGCTAGTCATTCTCTAAGATTGATCTTCGATCAGGGTACCATCAAGTGAAGGTGAGGGAGTGTACTATTTGTAAGATGTCCTTCCAGACTAGGAATGGACATTTTGAGTTTGTTGTGATGTCCTTTGGGTTGACCAATACACCGGCTATCTTCATGGATCTAATGAATAGGGTCATCAAACCCTACCTTGATTCATTTGTTATGGTATTTATTGATGATATTTTTATATATTCTCATAGTGTGGAGGATCATAGAGCTTATTTAAGGGTTGTGTTGAAAATGGAAGGAGGGGGATGGTATTAAGGTAGATCTTAAGAAGATGGATGCAATTGGAAATTGGCCTAGACCATTGACCCTGTCTGATATTAGGATCTTTTTAGGTCTAACAGGTTACTATCGAAGGTTTATATATGGTTCTCCACTATTGTTTCTCCTATGACAAAGTTGACTCGAAAGAGAGCCAAGTTTGTGTGGTCCAATGAATGTGAGGATTTTCCAAACGTTGAAAGATAAGCTTGTGTCTGCTCCTACATTGTCACTACCAGAAGGGCTAAAGGGATTTGTTGTATATTGTGATGCTTCCCGGGTTGGATTGGGTTGTGTGTTGATGCAAAATGGTAAGGTCATAGCCTATGCTTCTACACAACTCAAAGTACATGAAAAGAACTACCCTACCCATGTTCTTGAGTTAGCCGCCATTGTGTTTGCATTAAAGATTTGGCATCACTATTTGTATAGGGTGCATGTAAATGTGTTCGCGGATCATAAGAGCCTCCAATATGTCTTCAGTCAAAAAGATCTCAACCTGAGACAACAAAGATGGTTAGAACTTCTTAAATACTATGATATGAGTGTGCGTTACCATCCCTGTAAGGTTAATGTTTTGGCAGATGTTTTAAGTAGGGTGTCTATGGGTTGCTTTTCCCATGTTGATGATGGTTGCATAAGGGTGGCTAGGGAAGTTCATCGTTTGGATAGATTAGGAGTTAGGTTGGAAGAGGGCATTGATACTATTGTTATTATTGTTGATGGTCCTAAATCTTCTTTGGTTGAGGTAAAGGCCAAGAAAAATCATGATCCCTCATTGCGATAATTGAAGGAATTGGTGAAAGCTGGTAACACAGAGGTTTTCTCCAAAGAGGGAGATGGTGCTCTTAGGTACCAAGGTAGCTTGTGTGTGCCTTGTGTTGATGGCTTGAAGGAAAAGATTCTTGAAGAGGCTCATGGTTCTTCTTGCTCTATTCACTTGGGGTCTACTAAGATGTATAGAGATTTGACTGAGGTGTATTGGTGGGGAGGCATGAAGAGAGACATTGCCAAATTTATATCTAGTTGCCATAATTGCAAACAAGTCAAAGCAGAACATCAAAGGCCGGGTGGCCTAAGCCAAGACATAGATATTCCTACTCATAAGTGGGAAGATATTAATATGGATTTTGATGTAGGGTTTCCCAAGACTAGAAAGGGTTTTTATTCCATTTGGGTTGTGGATTATAGGATGACAAAATAGGCTCACTTGCTACCAATTATGACAACCTATGGGGCTGAGGATTATGCTAGGTTGTACATCCATGAATTTGTGAGATTTCATGGGGTTCCTTTATCCGTCATGTCGGATTGTGGTGCATAATTCACTTCATACTTTTAGAGGTCCTTCTAAAGATGTCTTAGAACAAAGGTAAAGCTTAGTACAACATTTCACCCTAAAACGGATGGCCAAGCCAAAAAAAGTATCTATAAACTTTGCGATATGCTTAGGGCTTATGTACTAGAGCTTAAGGATAGTTGGGATGATCATCTTCAATTTATTGAGTTTGCCTATAACGATAGCTATAATTCTAAATCGGAATGGCTCCTTTTAAGGCTCTCTACGGTAGACATTGTAGATAACCGGTTAGGTGGTTTGAGGTTGGAGAGGTGGATTTTTTAGGACCATATCTTATTAAGGAGGCTCTTGAGAAGGTTAAGATAATTAGAGAAAGGTTGATGATGGCCCAAAGTCGTCAAAAGTCCTATGCCAATGTCAGGAGAAGGGATCTTGAATTTAAGGTTGGTGATTGGGTCTACTTGAAGGTGTCAACCATGAAGGGTGTGGTCCATTTTTGGCATGAAAGGAAGGTTAAGCCCTAGATATGTAGGTCCTTATAGGGTGATGAGAAAGATTGGTAAGGTGGCCTAAGAGTTGGAATTACATAGTGAAATAGAGTTGGTTCATCTAGTCTTTCAAGTGCCTATGTTGAGGATGCATGTGGGTGAACCTAATGCTATTTTGCCTCTTGATGTTGTGGGTCTTTTTGAAGAAAAGTTGACCTATGAAGAGGTTCCGATTCAGATTTTGGAAAGACAAATGAAGAGGTTGAGGAACAAGAATTTTGCTTCCATTAAGGTCCTTTGGAGGAATCAACAAGCCGAAAGTACTACTTGGGAGGATAAGCATATATGCAAAAGCAATATCCTTACATATTCCACTCCACTCAAGCCTAAGGTATTGACTTAAGTCCTCTATATGATCTCAAGTCTTAAGTTCATCCCTCGTATCATTGCATACATTCATGTTTAAATTGACAAGTTTATGATGATTTTACACTTATGTTGAGATTTTTGAAATGATTTTTAAATGCATGGTTTCATACTTATGTGGGCTGAAAGTGTCATGGTTGCACCTCTTTTATACATTTCTTGGACATTTGGGGATGAATGTTCCAAAGGGGGAGATATTGAAACGACCCCAAAAGTGCCCAAAACTGTGTCTCGAAAGTGCCCGGAATTGTAATATCCATATATTTCAAAACCCATGTGCGATATCAAAAATCTGACTTCATATTTTTGTTAAGGGGGTCAAATTGAGTGGGAATGTGTCTAACCATATTTGAAAAGTGCAAAAATGTTATTTACAGAGACGATCCGTGCCCCTGGCGCGACGCTCCAAGGGCGTGCTACAGTGTAATTTTGTGCAATGTTTTTCTTGTCTTGTCTAAGTCTTATGGGTCTTGAGCCTAAGTTTTCTCATGCATGAAAATATCGATACTTAGCCATATTTCACCTTCATATCATCTAAGGCATTCCCCATTACTCATTCAAACACTCAAAATATTTCACTCCTAATTTCAAGTCTCAAAGATAATCCAGATCTTAAGGTTCTTATTCAAGCTTCAAGTCTCCATCTCCAATCTTTCATCAAGTTCATCTCCAAAGCTAACATATATGGGTTTCTTTCATGGATTCCTTTAACTCATGATACCTAAGATCTGTTTTACCTAAAATGACATGATCTAAAGTTGATTTACTCGTGGATCTCATCTATAAGAAATTCACTGCACAATATGTTGGGGCTTATGAAATTATGATTATTTTACTATGTTTTGGACTATGAATCTAAGATCTATGGTGAGATTTGATGAAGGGTTTTGATGTATATCACCTGAGCGCATTACCATGTGTTAATTGATGGTTTTACATGGGATTTTGTTTTATGATGTCACTCTCTAATTGCATGGTTTTACACTAGCACTTTACATGCGCCAAGTGTTTGATAAAATGTCCAGATTATGATTTCTTGAGAAAAAGGTCCAATGCATGTCTTATGAGTTGAATGACTTTGCTGATGAAAAGAATGTATGTATATTATGATGATGAAAAGAATGCATGTATATGATGAGGATGAAAGGAATGTATGGAAATGATATTATCTCTATAGTGTTGAAGATGACCACGTGTCACTTAGGAGGTTGTAGGCCCTAGTAACATTGTTGAGCGCTTTGTATCTTGATTGCCTCGCTCAAGAGGTGGCAGGACCGTTCAACCTTATTGGGCATTTGTACTCCATCAACCTTGCTGCAGGGTTTATACTGCATCAACCTCATGAAGGGGTTTGTACCTCATGCGCCTCTTGAAGGAGGTGGTCGACCTTGGATTACACTAAGAATGGTCACTCCTTACACTTGTATTATGATCTATAAAAGCATGATTTACTCTAAGCAATATCCATAAATGCCATCTTGCTATTATTATGTATTTTGCCTATGATGTCTATCTATTGTTTTATTATATCCCACATACTTAGTATATTCAAATGTACTAACGCATACTCTATTTGTACATGATGTCACTATGTAAGAACTGTAGCACTGCTTCATCATCCTCCCCCTCACATGGCAAGTATAATTTTCTCTCAAGCTTGTTGGTGAGTCCTCCATTTCGAGGACGTTGCTTATGATCTCTTGCTATAAACTAAGACTATCTTCCTTTTATTTTATGTATTTACTATGAGGATGAGCCTGGTTGCTTATGGTTGATCCCGCTCTTATCTATGTAGTAGAGGTATCACGATCCGAGCCTGGGGCCTCGACATGACACGGCGAATGGGGAACCTAAAGGGACCCCAAACAAGCCTCTTAACTTGTCATTACACATCATTGGTCGCGGCATCATATAAAAGGCATAAAGAATAAGAATAGGAGCAAAAGGCTAAGGGGAAAAGTTGCATTACATCATAACTAAGAGACAAGGAGTCAAAACTCATATCATAGTACATAACATGTCCAACAAACACCTCTAATACTTAGATAAGAGTAGGGGTCAAGACAAAGCAACTAGGCTCACAGTCATAGTTAAAAATAGAAATAAAGAAGAGTGTTTCAATACATTAAAAGAGAAACATAGACTAAGTTCTCCAAAGTGAAGGACTCACCAACTAGATTGAGTAATATAGAACTAGCCACGTGGAGGATGAGGAGGATGATCAACTTAGGCTCCGGTTCCTACATTGTGATATCATGTAGGCAAGAGTATGTGTTAGTATGTTTGAATGTACTAAGTATGTAGGATGCAATGCAATAAGAATTAGGCATCATAGTCAAAATACATTAGAATACACAAAAGGCAAAATATAATAATATGGAATGTATGACTAATGCAAAAGTAAAACATGCTTAAGTAACTCATGCTGATATAGGATATCATATATGTAGAAGAGACCAAGATTGATTTTCAAGGTACAAACCCCTTGGTTAGTTGATGATGGTTTCACCCCATCATCCCAGTGGTTTGGTACAAACCCCTCACATGGTTGATGATAATCACACGTTATCACCCCGGCAGCTAAGTACAAACCCCTCACATGGTTGATGAGTACGAACCCCCACCTCGGTTACCCGGGCTCTCGTCCCCCTGGATCATGCATGGTCTAATGGAACACTTTATAAGGAGTATTTCATATACATAAGCTTATTTGTCAACATATAGTCAATTATATCATATTTTATGCTTTCGACCTTCAACTCCTCTAGAAACCACCTCCGAACATTTTATTAAACACCTACAGGGTGTGTGATGCTAGTTTAAAACCATGATATGACATCATGCAAGAAAATTCATTATAAAACAACTTGCAACACCCTTAAGCAATATACATCTAAACCCCTCTTTAAATCTTACAATAGATCAATGATTTATAGCTCAAAACATAGCAAAACAATCACAATTTCACATAGCTTTAACATAGTATCCAGTGAATTTCATAATGAGCAATACCCATTTGTAAATCAACATTAAATCATGCAATTTGAGTAAAAGGATTCTTTTGTATAATGGGTGAAAGGAACCTATGAAAGCAATGCACATACCTTAGCTTGGAGATGAAATGGTGAAGATTGGAGATGGAGACTTGAAGTTTGAAGAAGAACCTTGAAGCAAATTCTTAGTTCCGTATGAGGATTTGAGACTTGAATTTAGGAGTAAAAATATGGATAAGTATTTGAGTCAGTATTGGAGAATCTTTAGGATGATATGAGTTAGTATTGGAGAATGTTTAGGATTAAACGACCCAAAGGATTTGCCCGAAATGTAACTCGAAATGCCTAAAATTTTAAATTCAATATACCTCAAAATCCATTTGCTATTTTGAAAATCCAAATTCATATACTTGTTCATGGGATCAAAATTACGTGAAAGAGTGTCTAAACCAATGTTAAGTGTGAAAGATTAGCAATTATCAAATTCTAAAAGTGCGATTTCCAGTAGGGTTTTCGCGTCACCTCCGCGATGTGCCCCTGTACATTTTGGGGACTATTATTTTTAGTTTTGTCCAAGATTTCCAAGTCTTGGGCCTAAGTGTTCAAAAATGTATTTTTACCCATGCTTAATCTTATTTCATCCTTATATCATCCTAAAGTGTTCCCAATACTCACTCAAATACTTATTCATATTTTCACTCCCCAAACTCAAGTCCCAAACTCTCATCCTAAGCAAAGGTTCTCCTTCAATGTTGTTCTTCAAACTTCAAGTTTCCATCTCCAATCTTCACAAGTTCATCTCTAAGCTAAGGTATGTGGGTTTATTTCATCGGTTCCTTCCACCCATGATACCCAAGCCTCCTATTACTTAAATTGCATGATTTAAAGTGGATTTACAAATGGGTCTAGCTTATTGTGAAATTCACTGCACACTATGTTAAAACTATGTAAAGTTAAGACTGTTTTGCCATGTTTTGAGCTATAAAGCATTGATCTATTGTAAAATTTGAGAAGGGCTTTTGATGTATATTGACAGAGGGTATTGTAAGCTGTTGATTGATAGTTTTACAATGGAATTTCTTGCATGATTTAATCTCTATTATTCATGGTTTTATGCTAGCATTACATACCTCTAAGTATTTGATAAGATGTCCAGATGTGGTTTCTTGAGGAGTTGAACGTCCAAAGCATGAGATATGATATGAATGACTATATGATGATGAAATAAGCTTATGTATATGATATACTCTATAAAAGTGTTGCATTAGACCACACCTGATCCGAGAGGGATAAGAGACCAGGTAACCATGGTGGGGATTTGTACTCATCAACCATGTGAAATTATCATCAATAATGTGAGGGGTTTATACCTTGAATAGCTATCTTGGTCTCTTCTACACATAAAATATCCTACATGAGTACGAGTTACTTAAGCATATGTTACTTAAGCATTGATCATGCATGATATATTGTTATATTATGCCAATTGCTTAATATTATGCATTTTGATTATGATGCATATCTATTTTTGCATTATATCCTCCATACTTAGTACATTCAAATGTGCTAACGCATACTCTTGCCTATATGATATCACCATATAGGAACTAAAGCCAAAGTTGATCTTCCTTCTCCATGTGGCTTGTTTGGTGCTACTCAAGGTAGTTGGTGAGTCCTCCACTTTGGGGACCTTAGTCTATGCTCTCTTTTTATGTATGGGGACACTCTTCTTTATGTTTTATTTGACTATGAGGGTGATCCTGATTGCTTTGTCTTGGCCCACATTCTTATCAATGTAGTAGAGGTGGTTGTTTGACATGTTATGTATCTATGATATAATTTTAACTCTTATCTCTTGACTTTGATATTGTGCAAGTTTTTCCCCTTAGCCTCTTTTCCCCTATTCTTGCTCTTTAATGTTTTTATATGCTTCCGCGACCAATAATGTGTAATGACAAGTTAAGAGGCTTAGGGTTCCTTTGGGTTTCACATTTTCCATGTCACTTCTAGGATTTAGGCTTGGGTTATGACAAACTTGGTATCAGAGTAGTAGGTTGACAAATACTTGGAGTCTAACCCATCACATAGATTAGAGTCCTATTCATAGTTGTGAAGCGAGCCATGACTCTCAATAGGAGGCTATGAGATGTTTTAGGAAATGTTTCCCTTCTTCATATTCTATGTCATGCTACAGAGTTGTAGTGAGTTTTTCCCCTTAACAATTATTCTTTGCTACTTACATCATGCAAAACACTAGAGGATAAAGGGCCCAAACTCCCACGGAGCAACATACCAATGGTGAGCTTGGGGATGCTCTCACTATGTGACAACTTATATTTTATCATCCTAATCTTCACGCTCCAATAAGAAAGTGACTACTGTCAGCAATTAACCTAACCAAAGGTCAAGATCGAATCCACAGGTAATATAGGGCTTGACTACAAGACTTCAGTACTAATCATTTCAAGCATCAATAACTAAAATCTCTAAATGGGGGGAGGGGGGTTTGTGATTAAAAAAAAGTAAAATTTATGACTTCTACAACTACGCAGGAAAACACTCAATTTTAGGGACAACTTGGGAATTGTGTTTCCAATGGTTCGTTGACTCGGCTACCCTAGGTAACATAGCCACAATTGAAAATTAGCATGCATGATGGTAAATTAGGTTCTTCCAGTTCTCTTGTGAAGGTAAAGGTCAAATTTCACCTTGGCGCTTGGTCGGAAACCATGGTGTCCCAAATAACCATTACCAATTGTCCAAGTCAACCTCTCCTTAGTCAGTTTCAGTTGATTAGACGAGAAGAAATTGATCAAATCCTATTTTTTACTTCTCTTTTCCTACTTGGCACTACCTTGGTCGGGTTGGTGATAGTAAGCGGGGTTTGGTGTTGGCCACCACCAAACAACAATCATAATGAAGGAAAATAGACAATACATGAGAAACCCCAATCACAGAAATGCAATAAACCTAGGTCATCTCAAGTCAACTACCCATGGTTCCCACAACCCCAAGTTATGGGTTCTTAGCTACTCATGACTAAGGCAAATCAAGCATACATGCACATACAAGACATAATGAGAGTTTTCCCAACAACGAAGAAAGTAGGTACCACAAGTTGTAATCCCACAAGGTTGATCGATCCACAATGAGTACAAGGCAAGACTTGCAATCCCCAAAATGGGTTTCCCAAGAAAGACTAATAAACTACAAAAAACTAAGAAGAGATTCCAAAGATACCTGTAGAATGTATGCTTATACATCCCTTTCTAAAAACCATACTTAAACTATATATAGTATTTACAAAATAACCCTAGAATTTATACAAAAAAAACAGCTGGCAGCTGATAACTCTCGCCGATACGACTCATAGTTTGACCTACGAGTCAAAGTCGGGGTCTTGTATCAGATTCTTAGCATCTTGGACTAAACTTGTACCACTCATAGGTCCAACTCGTATGTTCCTCTTGTAGTCTTAGTCTTCAATTTTTGATCCAACATTTTTGCTCTCTGATTCTTGCTATGAGTACTCTTATATGACTCATAGTGCAACTTATGACTTGCAGGATTGCCTCGTAGGGGTGACCTCCATTTAGTAGATTTCAGAAGTTTTGGTCTCTGAATCTTGCTATTACACACCCTACGACTCGTAGCTTGGGCTACGACTTGTAAGTGTGCTCGTATGTCCTAAGCTTCAGCAAAGTCTACAACTTTTCTTCAAAATCATGTCAACCTAACTTTTCTGCAAAAACAACATAAAAACAATAAAAAGTTGCATCAAGGACTCACAAAATCCCTTGTTTTAGGTATCAAATGTGTTGTATTTTGACAGCACATCAACGACCACAACTTAGAATTGTTGCTTGTCCTCAAATGACAACTCGATCTGTACAGACAAAGAGAAATACATAGCAGCTACACTAATGGCATATACAAAAGCTCCAGTGTTTTAGGTACCCAATTACTATTTCCAAATTAGGATAATGAGATACCTGAAAATCCAACTATGACAAGCTAGGGAGCATCAACCGTCCACAATCACTGGTATAGTCTTAAGCTAATCAAATAGTGCCAATGCCCTCACTGGAAAGAAGTCCTTCATACTCACTCAAAAGCATTATGAATTCAGGGACTAAGGAAACTTTCTCACTGTTACAATTAAAATTCAATGCATACTGACTAACTCCATGGGCCTGCCTTTATATTCATCTTCTGGCTTGCTGATAAAGGGGGAGTTGAATCACTTT
Source organism: Solanum ossicruentum (assembly GCA_025774065.1). Lineage (NCBI taxonomy): Eukaryota > Viridiplantae > Streptophyta > Magnoliopsida > Solanales > Solanaceae > Solanum > Solanum ossicruentum. The sequence goes on from JAOTQR010078712.1 coordinate 28,294, forward strand.
AAGACTTACAGGCTTGTTACATAGGTTCAGGGTGCTTTAGTATAGTATTTTTGGCAAGTAGTGACTAAAAGTTATCCTTGAACAATGTTTACCAACACTCTTTTCTTTCATAATCCAACCTTTTTTAATCAAACCACCTTATTCTCCTGTTTTTAACTTTTCCCGAGTGATTTCTTTTCTTTTTCAGTTGTACCTCGATTTCAAACTCATTTTTGCTATATGGATATATATATATTTATCAACTCAAGGCACTTTTATTTTCATTTTCTTCACTCTGTTCTTTTTCATTTCTTTCTTGATTTCCCAACTAACCATCTTATTATTATTACTTTACCACAATAAGTATACAATATCTATGTCTAAAACCAGGGCTACTAACTGTACCCACCCTCAACTTAAGGCCTCAATCAAGGTTCACATATTAAACGATAGACCAGGGCCAATATCAAGGTATCTGATCAAATAAGGTTAAGTTAGCAAGGTATCAAGAAAGAATGAGTATATGATAAGCTCAAAAGTTTGGAACAAGGGATTCACTCGCTCATCTGGTGGGTCATTTAGGCGAAAACTGGTTTCACTCAAATAACAAAGGCCTAAGATCCTTTCCATATCCGCCATATCACCAAACAATTTTTTGAGTAACAAGGCAAGTTCTGGGTCCATATAAGATGCATTAGTGCAGCAAAATAAGCTCATAACACACATAGCAATTACATACACTATCAAGTATAGATCCCAGGTCATGCTTTTAGTCTCAGCTTACCTTCACACTATCAGAATTAACATTGCTAGATGATCAAAAATGTATGAATGCATCAATAATCACAACCTCAAAAAGTTTGAGGGCACCCAATTTTTATCAAAACTTTAAAAACATCTCTTGAAATTATGAATATGATAATAGATAACACTACTAAGAATTTACAAATTATCTACACTATATAGACATGTAGGTTCAACAGAAAAGTAAACCCCCACAAGGAAAAGAAGCATGACAAGAAAACCAGGCGATAAAAAATAGGGAAGTTATGTACTCGAGGCTACTCAAACTTCACCTGAATCCATAACTTCCCACATTCTACCAAAATAGGATACTTTCTCCTCAAAGTAAAAACACATAAAATGTGGAAACACACAAACAAAACATTGATATATATGCATAAAAAAACAACGTTTAAAAAACTACTATCCAAACTAAATATCCAAAGTAAAAATATTTAAACACATCCAAAAACCAACAAAATAAAAAGATTGTCTAATAATAGAAAAAAGTATCCAATATTACATAATATGAGCGGTGGTCAAAAGAAGTCAAACAACATGGCACATCAAGCATGGGTCTCTTGCTGGTCTGTGGGGTCCTGAGGCGTTAACTCCTCCTCAATAATCTGAGAACTACCCTCTCCATGCGGGGTGTACTACTATGATCTCTCTCAATTACCACAACCAATTGCGGCTCCTGCACCACCTCCTCGCATATGGGCTCCTCCTACGATCTCAACCGCTTATGATCCGGCTCTTGATATGCATTATGCTCAAGGGGACTCTTGCCATGGATGTTCGGATGGTCAGCTAGCTAATCGAATGCCTCATCACCAATCGGTGCCACCTCTGGGACTTCAACTAGGACTACTATCATCTACAATAGGTTCACTTTAAGCTTGGCCAACTCTTACGTCACCGCACTAGTGCCAACAAGCTGAGCTCCCTCAAGTCTATGCTGGATTCTTGCCTCGAAGGCATTCACTCGGGTATCAACTGCCTTAACTCTCTCATCTACCAGATCACGTATGAATGCCTTCATCCTCTCCTCGAAGAGACACACCGTCTAGTCAACCAAAGGTATGACCGTACAGATATAGCCTAGAGTGTGGACTCCACTATAGCCACCCTACATAATAAAGCCCGAAAAGCAACAACAAAAGTAAGCAGATCAACTTGTAATGAAGCTGTTGCTGCTACCGAAGTACTAGAGGATGGTGTCGACTCGATCTCTACAACTGGCGTGGGCTCTATGGCCACTGAAGTATTGCAGGTAGAAGCTGCGGTGTACTCTGAGTTGGAGGCTTTACTGGGAATGGCTTTGAAATAGAAGAAGCTGCTCGGGGTAATTCCACCAGTTTCTTATCATCCTTTGTTAGGCTAGAGTCCATAGTGCGTGTGGCCTTTACAGGAGGGTCCCAGTGAGGTTCGATAGGAACAGCTACTACACTACATAGTAGATTAATCAACATGGGAAATATTAGTGACATGTTCGTCCAGACATTTGCCTTGTAGATCTGCTCTGAGATGATATGAGCCTAGTCTATGTGATAAATTGCTAAGATACTTGCTAATAACATAGCCTGCTCCAAAGTCACCTCATTAACCGTGAAAGTAGGCTTGATACAAATGAATTATGGACCCCCAAAACTTTCCCTAGAAAGAGAGGTGGGCCTTCACTATAGGATCAACGTGGTTTGTAACCCATATCAGCTCAAAGGCCTCCTCACAATTCTGGCTAGCAATCCACTGTGGAAGCTCCATCCTGGCCTTGATGTCCTTCGCAGTCACCACGCTCCTCATCTTATCTATACACCCATCATATTCTGCGGTGGATAGGGGTGCACTGTTATTGGCCCAAACTGAACCCAATGAATGGTCTCCTCTAAAATAGAAAACCTCCCACCCATGACTGACACCACCTATAACCTCGGATGCTCGATCGACTTCTTGTCCTTCGGCAACCCCCGGCGGAGTGAAGCCAGAGAAGATACACAAAATTCACAAACTATGAAGGTGCCTTATTTGCCTAACTGCTGTGTGTTCTATCGTAGTCCATGTTTTTCTAACTCTACATCATGCCCTAGCACTTTATCTAATCTTTAGGCGTGTAATCTGGACTCCTCATGAAACTGGTGGATCGATTTTCCTTTCCCCTTAGGATCCAACCCCTTAATGTATATTTCTTTCATGCCTGCAACACACGATATGAGATGGGCCGAGGGCTGAGATTAAGCTTCCTCCTACTTACAAGTGCTTTTCTGCTCTGACTCTGAACCTAAGTATGAGGGGGTCATTTGAGGTAGGCTACTATCCGACCCATCCCCATTACCCTATTGTTCCTCCTTTTCAAACTGGGAGGAACTGCTACTTCCTTGGGCGTTTATGCAGCAAATGCCTAGGTCTAGGGTCTATTGGCCTAAGGCTCTACCCTTACTGTGTAGACCTCCACAAAGCCCTCCGATTTTTCAATCTTTGGGGATTCATCTACCAACCTTCGTTGGAGAGTTTCAATTGCCCATTTTTCTTTTGGAGGCATTTTATCTGGGCACTATGAACTCCCCTTACCACTAGTAGAAGACTGTACGCATTGTAAGGTTAGCTCGTAGAGTATATATCAACTTCTAATACTCACTGATTCTCTCTACAATGCATGACTATGAGACGTATGAGGACTACAACTCGTAGGCCATACCGTAGAGGCTACTCGAAGTGCCATTTTTCAAATCTTCAGTTCTTGAATTTTCACCTGCAAACAAAATCTCAAAACACAACAATTCCAAAAATTTTACAACTAGACCAATGTTTTTCAACATTAAAAGGTACTCACACCTTGTACCTAAGATTCTCAACAACAAAAAACACTTAAACCAAACCAATAATTATCAACAATGCTTGGGTTGCCTCTTAAGAAGCACCTTTTTTAATGTCACAACTTGACTTTGTCATGATTCTTCATCAACTATCATCGAGGGTCCACACTTCACTGTTACACTCATCCAGGCATTTCATTGATTGGTCAATATCGAACATGACTTTTACATCATTTAACCTAAATAGTTGTTGACCTTAATCCATATCCACTAGGGCTCTCCTAGTGGCCAGAAATGGTCTCCCCAAGATGATGGGCACCTCAAAATCAACTTTGCAAATAATTATCACCAAATCCACTGGAAAGATGAATTTATCAACTTTAACAATCACATATAAAAGGATTCCCTCCGATTTTTTAATGGTTTGATCCTCCATAAGGAACCTCATTCTTGTCAGGGTAGGAGTACCAATGCCATGATTTTTGAACACAACAAGAGGCATTAAGTTGATGCTCACTCCAAAATCACACAAAGATCTTTCGAACTCAACATCACCAAGGATGTAAGGTATGGTGAATGCACCGGGGTCCTCTCGCTTTTGCACAAGGCATTTGGTCATAATCACACTACATTGTTGGACATCTTGTGAGAACTCTTTGCTTAAAGTACGCTTCTTGGTCACAAAATCCTTCATGTACTTTGCATACCCTGATATTTTCTCCAAGGCCTTTAAAAGCAGAATGTTGATAGAAAGTTGCTTCAACATCGAGAGGAATTATTTGAATTTACCCTTCTCTTCCTTTTTCTTAAGCCTTTTAGGGAAAGGAGGAGGATGTTTGGGAATTAATTTCCATTTCTCGTGCTTCCTTGCCTCTTCTTGTTGCATCCTAACATCCTTTGGATCTTCTCTCTCAACCACAACTTCACCACTAAGACCCTTCTCTACAACTTCATCCATAATTACCTGCATAGGGGGATCAATGCTGCTCTTCCAATTCCTAGTCATCATCGCCATGCAATGCCCTTCATTCTGTTGAATTTGTACCATATTGCTTGGTAGGGTGCCCTTTTGGCATTGGCTCAACTGTGAAGAAACTTGCCTGAATTATTGTTCTAGTTGCTTAATGGCCACCGAGTGACACTCTATCTTTTGATTAATATTTGAAATATCTGCTCTTATTTTCTTAAAAGTCTCATCTTGGTGGTCGGCTAACTTCAACAACTTTTCGAACATTTCTTTAACCTGGAGTTGCTTGACCCGGCATCACGATTGTGAGGTGTAACATAGGGACCATTCCTGTAGCCCTCTCTTATTCCCTACTCTACATGTGGCACTCTCTCTCTCTCTCTCATAGTATCCACCCCTGTTGTCTCTAAACATCCCATCACTGTTGAGGTTCTGACCTTGATTCCTAGTCCCTTTCCTCCAATAGTCCGAACTTGGATCCTTAGGGGTTGTTCCGGAAACCTGACACTTGGTTGTTTACAAAACATGCATCCTTATCAAAGAATGCATCATCATAGATAGGAGCCTTCGAAGATTGGTAGGTGACTACCTTGACACTTGGTTATTCTTTAAAACCAAGTGCATACTTGTGCGAAGTTAAGCAAATTGTTCCATGATCTCTTCGTTGACCGCATAAGAAGGTTTCATCATACCTCACTTCGTTGACCCTATGCTCTATTTGTTTTTAGCATTTGCTCTATCCTTATGGATATCTATGCAAAAGTTTGGTCTAAGAACATGCCTCCCAGAAATATCTCGGTGCAAGCTTGACTATTCTCATCATATGCCCGGTAGAAAATCTCGACCAAGGCATAATCAACAATCTTGTGATCAGGAACCATCCTCAAGCGTTTAGTAAACCTCTCCTATGTACTCTTAAGAAAATGACCTAATAATTGGTCAAAGTTGTTGATTTGGTCCTTGAGCTTCAAATTCTTGGATCTTGGCAAATGTCTTTGAAGGAATACTATCTGAAGCTCAGCACAACTTGTGATAGTACCTGGAGGAAGCTCAGACAACCATACAGCTATATTGCCAGTTAATGATAATGGAAAGTGATTAAACAAATAGCATCAAGATAAAGGTTTTGTGCGCCACAACACTCTTACAAACAAGCACCATATTTTGAAGATGACGATGGGGATCATCTGACAGTAGCCCTGTGAATAGTCTGTCGTTTTGGACCATTTGGAGAAATCCACTCGATACTGTGAACTTAGTATCTACCGGTAAAGGAGGCAATACTATAGCAGTAGTAATGTCCATGGCCAATGGGTTCAACCGATATTGATTCCATCCATAAATATTTTCATTGAAATCCCTAAGTTGTGGCTATCTAACCTTCTGTTGTGGATTTTGCTTTCTACCCATATCCTCATTCGTACTCATATGCCCCTCAACCTTGATATCCTTATTCACTTGAGCCATTCTTCTTGGTAGTCAATGGATCTCCAAATCAATTGGAGCTAAGAGATTGCCTTGGCTCCTTGTGTTGGGCATACAACCTAGTATACCTTGCAAATAAAATCAAACAACAAAAACAAAAACAAAAGTAAAGTACCTGATAGTCTAGAAATCAACACTAGATCTAGCTAGTAGTGAAATCAAATCATAACCTAGTTGTATTCCCCGGCAATGGCACCAATATTTTTGACAATTTATATTTTATTGTCCTGATGTACATGCTCCAAAATGAAAGCGATCATTGTTAGTAATTAACCTAACCAAAAGTTAGGATCGAATAAACTAGGAATATAGGTCTTGACTACAAGACTTCACTACTAATCATTTCAAGCATCAATAACTAAACACTCTAAATTCGGGTGGGGGCATTTGTGATTCAAAAACAAAAGGACAATTTATGACTTATATTACTACTCACGAAACCACTCAATTTTAGGGACAACCTGGAATTGTGTTCCCTATAGTTCATTGACTCTATTACCCTAGGTAACACAACCACAATAGAAAATTAGCAAGCAGGATGGTAACTTAGATTCTTAAAAGGTGAAGCTCAAATTTCACCATGGAACTTGGTCGGCAACCATGGGGTGCAAACTAACCGTCACCAATTGTCCCAGTCAACCTCCCCTTGGTCAGGTTCTGTTGATTAGAGAAGAAGAAATTGATTGAATCCTGTCATATACTCCCCTTTTCCTATTGGTCACTACCTTGGTCGGTATCGTGAAAGTATGCAGGGTTTTGAATAGAAAACCACCAAACAACAATCATAATGAAGGGAAATAGACAATACATGTGAAACCCTAATCATAGAAATGCAATAAACCTAGGTAATGTCAAGTCAACTACCCATTGTTCCCACAATGCCAAGTTTTAGGTGCTTAACTAATCATGGCTAGGGCAAAACAAGCAAAATGCACATACAAGACATAAAGGAGAGGTTTACTAACAACAATGAAGAAAATAAGCCCCACAAGTTGCAAACCCATAAGCTTGATTGATCCACAATGAGTATAAGGCAAGATTTGCAATCCCTAAAATGGGTTTCCCATGAGAGAACAATAAACTACTCTAAAAACTAAGAATAGATTCAAAAGATGGCTGTAGAATGTCTCCTCATCCATCCCTTTCTAAAAAACTAACTTAAACTATATATATTATTTACAAAATTACCCTAGCAAAAAGATAGTTGGTATCTGATAAGTTTCACAAGTACGACTTGTAGGATGACCTATGGGTCGTAGTAGAGGTCTCGTATTAGGTTCTTGGCTTCTTGGACTAAATTAGTATAACGTATAGGTATGAGTCATTGCATGAGTTATGACTCGTATGTTCCTCTCGTAGTATTGGTTTCAGTTTTTGGTCCAACATTTTTGCTCTCTGATTCCTACTATGAGTCCACCTATACTTGTCATAGTGCAATTTATGACCCGTAGGATAGCCTCATCAGGGTGACCTCCACTTAGCAGGTTTCTGAATTCTTTGTCTCTAATTCTTGCTTTGAGACACCCTATGACTTGTAGCTTGGGCTATAACTCGTAAGTGTGCTCATATGTCCTAAGATTCAGAAAAATCTGCAACTTTTCTTCAAAATCATACCAACCAAATTTTTCTTCAAGAAAAACACAAAAACACATAAAAATGATAAAAAGTAGCATCAAGGACTCAGAAAATACCGTGTTTTAGGCATCCAATATGTTGTATTCTGGTAGCACATCACTATTCTTGCCCATGTGGTGGACAACCAAGTCAAATCAAGGGGCCCAAGCTCCTCATGATACTACTCTGCAGGATAGGGGAAGAGACTTCATGAGGGTGAATCCTCCGGTATTCTATGGGTCAAAGGTGGATGAAGATCCATAAGTGTTTCTTTCTGAGGTCTATACAATTTTTAACATCATGGGTGTTGGGCCAACTGAAAAAGCGGAGTTGGCAGCATACCAACTCAAAGGGGTTGCCCAATTATGGTATGATCAATGGAAGAGTGAAAAGGGAATCAGTAATGTGGTGCTTTGGAAGGAGTTCAAATTTTTCACGACCCAAGCCTAGGGCCTAGATGTGACCTATGAATGGGGAACCTGAAGGAACCCCAAACAAGCCTCATAGCATATTATTACACATCCTTGGTCGCAGAAGCAATATAAAACAACCTAAAAAAACATGAGCAAGGGGAACTGGGACTAAGGGAGAGAGAGAAAGTTTAATACTTAAATAACATAGATGAGAAAATGCTCAAACATAATACATAACTTGTCCAACAACACATCTAAACATAGATACATAGCGGGGGCCAAGAACCCGACTCACCCTCGTGGTCATAAGTATACACTAAATGAAAGAGAGTCTTAATACATAACATAAGAGAATAGTCATTGTCACTGGAATGGAGGACTCACCAAAGGCTAACTTGAACAATTCCTCTAGCCACGAAAAGAATCATCAGAAGCTCCAGTTCCTACATGGTAAAATCATGTAGGCATAGAGTATGCGTTAGTATATTTGAATGTGCTAAGTATGTGGGATGCAATGCAAAAAGAGATAGGCATCATAATTAAAATGCATAAGAAATAATTAGCAATGACTAGCATAATAACAATATGACATGTATGAATGATGCGTGAAGTAAAACATGCTTACAATTTGTTCAACTCACATAGATCATAATACATAAGTGTAGGACGAGAGCTCAACCGACATAACATAAGATCAAGAAATCTACAACTCAGAATCTTGATGTCAACCCTACACCGAAAGAAAGGGAGAAGTAATTTTCTAAGGTAAACCTCCTAATGCCTAACTGGATCCACTAAGCCTTGTGTGAACTGGGTACTCACCTCTAGTTCTTGGACTTGAGTTCTCACCTCAAGCTGGACTCGAGTACTCACCTCAAGCCCTTATATTTAGGGTAATCACCCCAAATCCCTTTACCTGCAATTGCAAATAGTTCTAGGACTTGGGGACTCGCCTCTAGGCCACTCAGTGGTAAGTCCAATCCCATGGAGTATATAAGATAATCATAGCTTTAATAACTTACAATAATATAGAGGATGTGGCACAAATAGCTTTTAACATCATTGACCTCATATGGTTAGCTTAACTTGAATCATAAAAATAGATTATCATCAACATTATCATTTCATTATCATCAAACATCGAAGGCTCACAAGAGGTATAATCTTAGAGAAGGGACTTAATCCAGCCCTACAACATCATCAATATTTTCATGACATAAATACATCTTTTAGAAAGATTATAATAATCCAAAGGTCACTTGAATCATAACTCAACCAACAGATCATCAAAACAGAAATAATCCTTCAAAAGACATTTTATCAAACACTTGGAGGTGTGTATTGCTAGTGTAGAACCATGATTTTCAAGAGTGAAATCATGCAAGAAAATTTATTGTAAAACCATCAATAAATACCTTGCAACACCCTCAAGTAATATATATCAAAAACCCTCCTCAAATCTTATATTAGATCCAAGATTTATGTCTCAAAATGTGCCAAAAAAAATCATACTTCCATAAACCCCAAATCACTGTACTGTGAGATTTATAATAATAATATAAAAAATAACATACCCTGTGAAATCCCGCAAGTGGGGTCTATACGCAGGCCTTACCACTATATCAATACCCATAAATAAATCAACATTTAAATCATGCAATTTAATTAAAAAGGAGGCTTTGTCACCATAGGTGGAAGGACCCAATAGTTCAACACCACATACCTTGACCTTGAAATATTTCTTGAAGAAGATTTTAATGGAGACTTAAAGCTTGAATGAAATCCTTGATGACATCCTTAAGATTGTCTTGAGTTTTAGGACTTGAATCTTGAGAGAAATATTAGTCTAAGTTTGAGAGTGAGTATTGGAGAATGTGTAGGATGATATGAGAGAATGTTAAGGCTAAGTATAGGTATTTTGAAGTATTGGAACCATTAGGGACAAGAATTGAAACTTATGGACCGAAATCAAAAAAATAGGACAAAAATAACAATGGTCCATTACTTATTGGAATTTGCATTTCTACACAAATGAGTTCTATGAAAACGGGCATAAAGTTTTCATCCGAACTCGGAGTGAGGTGAAACTAGGTGTGTTAGAAAGAGAATCCAAAGATCTTTAATTTGATAGGTGGTGGGCTACATAGTTCTTTGTTTGCTAATAGATATGGCCCTTTAAATTTGAGCCTCCTAAATTGTGTTTTCACAATTTTTGGATTTTGATACGGTTGCTCTAAAATCAGGGTTAGACCGTTTTCCCCCTAAATCTGACCCCTTGAACATGAATATGACATTGGATTTTCGATATCATCCATTAATTTTTAGATATATGAAATTTAAAATTTTGGGCATTCCAATGAACATTTTCGAGCACTTTTTGGAGTCATTTCAATATCTCCCCCTGGAGAACATTCGTCCCCGAATGTGAAAGAAACGTACTAGACAAGAGTGATTATTAACAAATTAGCCCCAAAATGAATGCAACATTACATTCAAAACACCATTTTAAAGATCTCAACAGAAGGGTAAAATCATTATAATTTTGCCAATTTAAACATGAATGTATATGAATGACATTGGAGCTGAAACATAAGACTTGGAATTATGGAAAGGGCTTGATGTGTTATAATAAGTTTGAATAGAATGAAAGAGGTATAGATATCGCTTCTCCATTCCCACACTGTCTCCCTGAGAGACACATATGAATGGATGACTCCACCAACAGGGCCTTGACGAACACCATATTGATATTAGCTAACTTCTTTACTCATCCATCCACACCTCCACCGAGACCTTCTCCTAAGTCAAATTATCCTCTACATCACCCACAATCTCGAAAAGTGCTATAGCACTAGAGTCACCAACATATACCATCAACATAGAAGCATGATGAACCGGACTAACCAAACCCCTATCCATAGGCAATCCCAAAACATAGGCAACCTTACCAACTTCTCACTTCATCCTATAAGGACTCAGAACCATAACTTGTTTGTCAACCTTAACCACACCAATCCTACTTATCGCCACGAACTACCATCTCCTCCTTAGGAGACTACATCCACTCTATTATCTTTCCACCCAAAACTTTCACTCTAATAAGGTGGAATCAAGGCCTTGCTTAATCTAGACCTCTAAGCCAAAGAAGATTTAGAACCACCAAGAATGCTACAACATCATGCCCAACTTCCCTTAACCTAACTTTCAATCTAACCAACTGATGAAGCCTACTAATCTCCTCCTTTCCACCATCAACAACACATGCTAGGCTACCTAGAGCATGGATTGCAACATTAGCCTTACTGGGAAAATAATGCACACTCATATCATGACCCTTAAAGAATTCTAGCAACCTTTTTGTTTCCCTTCATTCACACCTATCATATTCAACAAACAACCTCCCATCATCCAAGGCTTGCACACTACCCCCAAAAAGATTCACAAGCTCTAATTAAATCCATACTTCAATACTAAAGACCACCATAAGAATAACAAGGTAGGGACTAAAGATCCTATTCATGAAAACCCATAAACATAGTCAGTGCATAATTTAACAAAACAAGTCCAACAATACTAATAATGCTCACTTGGAGACAAAGCTCAAACCAAAAATCAATATTAGTGAAGTGACTAACCCATTATTGTTGACCAAATATACCGACCATCCTCAACCATCATATTACGACCTTATGGGTTATACATTCATTGGATACATTATATGCAAGTAGCCCAAGCTACCCCAAGACCTCCAAGACATCAAGCAAAGTTCAAACAACATCACAAGGCAAGAGTTAAGTGTAATAAGAACATGGGCGATCCTTAGGGATCAATTGAACCTTAAGGAAAGAATGGACCCACCTCTCTTTTGCTACCACTTGACACCCTCCCACTCAAGATGGGTTCATTAGGGAGTCGGAATCTAACTTTATGGGTCTTACCATCCATAAAGACACAATATTCATGCAACTATTCCATCCCAACTATAACAACAAATCCACTACATCAAATCTAACAAGTTACAAGGAAAGACCTAATGCAATATGAACATGGATCAACACTTATGGACTTTTTAGCAACAATATACCCAACCAAGAGGTAAATACCAAAGGTTTACATGATAACTTAGGATACAGAAGAAGATCACTAGTAACCAAAAGAAATAATGAGAAAAATAGTGAAACATGGATCCATCAACATCAAAACCTTCAACCTACCTTCCATTGCCTTCCTCTTCGAAGTGGCATAATCAAATAGAAGAGAATAGAACATTCTTTAGAGGGGAAATCCCTATCTGACTTCTAAAGCATGACATAGATCATGAAGAAGGGAAACATTTCCTATAACGTCTCATAGCCTCCTAGTCACAGTTGTGGTGCATAACATAACCATGAATAAGTCTCTAATTGATACGATGTATTGGACTCCGTAAATGTATCAACCTAGTGCTCTGATACTATATTTGTCACGACCCAAGAATAGTGCCTAGACGTGACCAGCGAATGGGGAAATCCAAGGAACTCCAAACAATCCTCATAGCATATCATTACACATTCTTGGTCGTGGAACAAATATAAAACAACATACAAAACATGAACAAGGGGAATTGGGACTAAGGAAGAGACGGAGAGTTTAATACTTAAATTACATAGATGAGTTAAAGCTCAAACATAATACATAACTTGTCCAACAACACTTTTAAACATAGATACTTAGCATGGTCCAAGCTAAAGCAGCCGAGCTCACCCTCGTGGTCATAAGTAAACAATAAAGCGTCTTAATACATAATATAAGAGAATAGTCATTGTCCCCAGAATGGAGGACTCACAAAAGCCTAACTTGAACAATCCATCTAGCCACGAGAAGAATCAATAGGACCTCCAGTTCCTACATAGTAACATCATGTAGGCATAGAGTATATTTAGTACATTTAAATGTACTAGGTATGTGGGAACGCAATGCAAGAGATAGGCATCATAATCAAAGTGCATAATAATAATAAGCAATAAATAGCATAATAACAATATGACATGTACGAATGATGCAAAAAGTAAATCATGCTTACAATTCATTCAACTCATATAGATCATAAACCATAAGTGTGGGAAGAGACCTCAACCGACATAACATAAGAACAAGCGAGCTACAACTAGGAATCCCGATGTTAACCCTACACCGGAAGAAAGGGCATAGTTACTTGCCAAGATAAACTTTCTAATGCCTAAATGTATCCACTAAGCCTTGTGTGAACCAAGCACTCACCTCTAGTTCTTGCACTTGGGTACTCGCTCAAGCCCCTATATTTAGGGTACTTACCTCTTAGATACTTGGGGACTCGCCTCTAATCCCTTCACCTATGGAAGGACGTAGTTCTAGGACTTGGGACTAGCCTTTAGTCCTCTCAAAGCTAAGTCTAATCCCATGAAATATCTAAGATACTAATAGTTTTATTAACTTGCAACAACATAGAGGACATGGTACGAGTAGCGCTCTTAACATCATTTACCTCATATGGTGAGCTTAACTTCAATCATAAAAAATAGATCATCAGCAATATTATCCTTTCATTATCATCAAACATCAAAGGCTCACAAGGAGTTTAATCTTAGTAAAGGGGCTTAATCCGACCCTACAACATCATCAACATTTTCATGACTTAAACACATCTTTACAAAGCTCATAATCATCAAAGGGTCACTTGAATCATAACTTAACCAATAGATCACAAAACTAAAGAATCCTTAAAAAAATATTTTATCCAACACTTGGAGGGTGTGTAGTGCTAGTGTAAAACCATGCATATCAAAAGTGTAATCATGCTTGAAAATCCATTGTAAAATCATCAATCAACACCTTACAACACCCTCAAGCAATATATATCAAAACCCCTCCTAAAATCTTACATTATATCCAAGATTTATGGCTCAAAACTTGCTAAAACAATCATACATTCATAAACCCGAAATCACTATGCAGTGAAATTTATAATAATCAAGACCCATAAATACTAAAATTTGTAATAATCAAGACCCATAAAAATAATGAAATAAAAGTAAAAAGGAGGCTCAGGCACCATGGGTAGAAGGACCTAATGGTTCAACACCACATACCTTGACCTTGAAGAATTTCTTGAAGAAGACTTTAATGGAGACTTGAAGCTTGAATGAAATTCTTAAGAATGGTCTTGAGTTTTGGGACTTGAATCTTGAGAGAAATATTAGTCTAAGTGTTTGAGTGAGTATTGGAGAATGTTTAGGATGCTATGAGGGTGAAATAAGGCTAAGTATAGGTATTTTCATGTATGGGAACCCTTAGGCCAAAATTTGAAAGTCTTGGACCGAAAATAAAACAATAGGACCAAAATAACACTGGTCTACATCATGGAAACGAACAAAAAATGTCATGCCCCAAAGTCTGATTAGGGCGGACTAACACCCGTTGCCGATAAGGCTCGGGAGAACCAACTTATATCTAAGCGTTTTGCATACATATTATAGTGGACATCTATGTTTGGCATGCTTCTAAGGAGATATACAATTTTAATAAGTTAAAAAGAGATGCTTATAGCTAGGGCGTTGGGGCCACGGTGTCTAAAAGTAAGAGACATGACCACGTATTAGTTTACACAGTCTACAAAGCCTCTAAGAAGGAAAAGTACGTATATCTGTTCGGGACAGGCCCCGTCTGAATTAATTATATAAACTCATAAACTCTAAACACACTCAAAACTCCGGAA
>JAOTQR010078713.1:0-11094 GCA_025774065.1 Solanum ossicruentum
TATCTCTTTATGGTATGTTTCTCGTTTATCTTCATACTCATGGTCTTTCGAGGTTGCTTTGCTAGCTTCCGCATAAATACTTGATTCATGTCGATCCCTAACAGCAAGAAATGGATTTTGTTGTGGCATGCCCTTGAGACAAGAATTGGTTCTACGTGATGTTCAAAAAAAACAAGTGTTGGACTGACGAGGTCAATTCATACTATGCAGACCATTTTATTGTTTCTCTTTCAACACATGTCAGTTTTATATAATTTAATGATACTTTTTAAACTTGAACAAAATCACAACCATGTATCATTTCTTCTGAAATAGTTCGACTATTGTTATAGCATTATGTTGATACCGTGCTCTATGTAATACGTTAATGATTTTAACATGCCAGTTTGTTCTCATTAAATTATGTATCAATTATATTAAATGAATCAATTAACTTAACATGATACATATCAAAAGTTCTATTTTTGGGATACTTTTTGCATGTGTCTGCCTTATAGTAACTAGTATCATTTACTTTTATGGTATTTATCTCTACTGACTTGAAATGACATAACTACTACTAGGTCTAATCCCCAAATAGTCTGACATGTCAATTCTCCTTGGTGGAGTACATATAATTATTTGATACTTGCAATAACATACCATGATACATATCAACTGTTGTATCATTTTTAGGGATACTTTTCTATGTCATTACCTTAGAGTTAATAAGTATCACTAATATTTTGTTGTATTACATAAACTGGATATGGTATAAACTAGAGGTGGCAAAATAAGCGCAAACATAAGAAATTCGCCCAACCTGTCCATAATTAGATGGGCTGAGTTCAGTATAATTTAGAATTGGGCTAATTTTCATCTCAATACAATTTGACCCATTATAAATAATTCTAACTAAGCCAAATAAGATTTTCAATTTGGCTCAATGTATCATCTGTTTAGTATGTTCAATGCTATTTTTAAATTAAATGAGTTAAATTGGGTGAGTCATGTCCCAACTCGAATTTCAGCCCATTTGAACCCAAAGTACATTTGGTCGGGTCAAGAGCCAACCCGATATTTAATGCAACCCATTTTAACCTCTCAAAATTCAACCCAACCTGCCTATTTGACACCTCCATCACATATCTATATATCTTTAGGAGAAAGTGGGGGTCCCCAAAAAATTTGGTCTAACTGATTGTTTTAGGATTTTTGGTCGAGAAGACTCTGCTTGCACCTCCTCAATTGCTTTCCATAACCCTTGTAACACCAAGTACTAGCTCATTCTATTCTTCCATAAACTAAAATTAAACCCTCCCCCTCCATCAAATTTCTCAATTTCACTGTTGAAGATGGTAGCGACATCTTAGCTTTTTACTATGTATTGAATCCCTAATAAAGCTCTTATACCAATTGTTGTGGGCAATTTGTATCAATTATTCTACGGAAATCCTAACCTAGCTCTTATACCTATTGTTGCAAATCATTGGTATCAGTCCTTTTGCAAAAATTCTAGCTTCGCTCTAATACCATTTTTTGCAAAAATATCATGGATTTACTATCACATAATCACAAGTAAAGAGATAGAGAACAAAAAATAACATAAATATTTTAACATGGTCTGGCAAGGCCTAATCCTCTAAGGATAATATTCTTTCTGTCATGACTCGGACCTAGAGTCTAGGAGTGGCATGCCGAATGAAAACTTGAGAGTCCCCAAACAAGCATTAAAGTATCCATATTCACATCATCAGTTTGAAATCGTATACAAATAGCAAGCATATAATTCTAAGGGACGGGAAAGAAGGACTCACGCTATAGGGATATCCTAGGGAAAGGGATTAACATGGATTCATATAAGACATAGTATATAAAGACTTAGGGGCGGGTAAGTATGACTCACTCTATGGGGTAATATGAGACTTATGATCTTCTACATTACCATATCAAATCATACACATATCATAATTATTATATCAATCCATAATAACGATATCCAATAGATAACCATTATCATAGGCTTCAACTATAATACATAACACATAGATTTGATAAGATTCTACAAGGTGTCCAACAATGCCTCTAGACATAGGATGGGACGGAGGCCAAGACATGTCCCAAACTCACCCTCAAAGTAAATAATATAAACAAGACTTCACAGATAGAGGAATGGTGGCTTGCCGTCGGAAGATAGACTCACAACAACAAATGTGTCAAATCCTATCATGGCCCAAACCTAGGGCCTAGACGTAACACGACCAATGGAAAACCAAAGAGGTCCCAAATAAGTCTCTTAGCATATCAATCGCACATACTTGATCGCAAAAGACAAGTAAACAACAACAGGAGATAATAAAAACGGAAAATAGGACTAAGGGAAGTCTTTGAAATCATAAAAACATAGACAGGGAAGTCTTTGATATCATAAAAACATAGAGAGTCAAGATTATAGCATAAATATATCATAATGCTCTAACAACACCTATAAACTTAGCATAGAGCGGGGGCCGCTCATAATGTCAAATGTTCAACATAAAGGTCTTAAAGATAGCAAGAGAAAGTAGATAGCGTCCCCAAACTTGAGGACTCCCCAACCTTATCTTCGAATAATTTCACTAACCATGTGGAGGATGATCAAGAGGAGCTCCGGTCCCTACATGGTGATATCATGTAGGCAAAAATATGGCTTTGTCATGTATAAAGGGATCTTATATGGCTTTAACCAAAAATAATTTGATTACGATCTACTTTCAAAATTTATAATATATATGGATGCCTTGTTATATTAAACAAAAAAATTAGCATACGGCTGAAAACTTGTTACAGAATGCAATATATGTAGTTTTTTTTTTTTTTTTGAAAAAAACGTTGTGAGCCTTTACTCAAGACACAATCACAAAAGAAGGTTAATAATATATAAATGCATCCATACAAACTACACATACATCCAAAAAGAAAATGAGCATGGATCCTCTGTCCCACTACTTAGCTTCCAATTTGTTTAAAAAAAAGTAAAATAATATACATTAAAAATTTTACCAAGACGAACTTACAAGTGACAATACATATTCCTTTCCCTTTTAAAAAAACAAGTCCATTTAATTTATTTACTGTGGACACATAAGTTCAAACCCAGACCCTACTTGTGAGATATCACTGGGTATGTTGCTATTGTTGTTGGACACATAAGTCAAAAAAATAAAAAGAAAACTTCATCATTCAAAATAAGAAACATCACCATGATTTCTCGTTCCTGTATCTTGCCCATTAACGAGAGACAAAAGTTATTTATTTTTGCAGAAGCCACCCCACACATCGGTCATCTTTAAAAATGTTAAAAACTTCCAAACAATATTGTTAGAGACAGCGAATTAAACCAACAAATTTAACAGCACAACACGCTGAGTAATACTCAGTACAGAATATAAAACTCATACGCTCAAACATTTTCGAAATCAAAATACAACTAGAAAATCAAATAACCTGGGTCGGATACCAATGTAGAATATAATCATTAACAAATACATAGTTCGCAGGATCATTGAATTTGTTTCACTAGTCAGAAAATGTAATCACATACAAAGACAAACTACACCATATAAAGTCACAGTATATAATTGTACCTTGTTGCAGATGTTATATCAACACTTTTTAAGAAGACAACTTCAAAGAATTTTCACAAGACTTCTTGAGTATGGAAGAGAAAAAGAGAAGGAAAAGAAAATAAGAAAAGTTACGTTACTTTTCTTCTGAAATCTCTTTTATAATTCTAAAGGGACACAACTTTTCAAATAGTTGTGTCTCTTTTCTTTTATTAATATTTAAGTAAATATAACAAATATATTATTATAAATATTAGTATGGATATGGATTGACCCATATGGGTGACCAATCCAAATTCCTTCAGGGGAGAAGAAGATGCTAACTACCTTTACTGCTTTGCCTTACGTGTATTGTTTGTTCTTTTTGTCTGCTTCATATTCTGTTATGAATTAGTTGCTGGAATCTTGGAAATCTTGAAAGGGAAATTATGGATTTTTGATATTATCAAAAGAGTAGAGAAAAGGATTAGACTGAATCTAAAACTAACGAGATAGAGTTAATCACCTTGATATACTATTTGAGTCCCTGTATGTTCCTTGAATAGGATGTTGACAAAAAAAACTCTCGATAACCAAGAAGTGCTTTGGACAGTGTTAGGGTTTGAAAGGCTTAGCAGTCGTTGGTTTTCCGATCGACCTTTAACTTTATTATTTACCATTTGATTGAAAGGTACCTATCAAGTCCTAAATACATATGACTGGAACTTGAAACACTGACTTACATGACCGAACCAACCCAAATGATGCACCCAAACAACATTTGAACCAATCAAAAAAGCCATATGAGAATTGTATACATTCTCAAATCAATCATGCAATGTTCTCAACTTTAAAACTATACATGCATGAATCATTTCATAAGAAAAATAAATGTGTATTTCCATGTATTTCATTTACACTCCCATTAGTATGACCCAGGAGCCTCTATACGATGGAATCTAATTAAACTATTTGGCTAATTTTTGACTAAAGAAAAAAAGAATATACTTCCTTCATTCAATTTTATTTGGCACTCTTTAACTTTATAGTGCTTATAAAAAGAAGATTTTTTAAACTTGTGGTATAAAATCATCATTAGATAGTTGTGTAGTTGATATTCATAAAAGAGGAATTTTATACTTAAATTATCGCTAATTAAAGTACGATGACAATTTTTTTGGACGGACTAAAATGGAAAAGGTACCATATAAAATGGGACAGAGGCAGTACTAGCTAACAAAGAATAAAAGTGGTGCCTCAAATATACCTAAAGAAGATAGTAACCTTAGCCTTGTCCACTCATCCTATGCCACGCCTCATCCTTACTTATGGAACATGGAGGGGCTCTAAAGAGGATTGAGTACATTGTCGCAATACTCAATGAGTATCACTGACTCTCTTTCAGTAAAAGTTGGGACAACTACTGGTGCCATCACCTGGCAAAGAGGTGGAACCAATCAAAACTGATCGAAAAGAAGGCTTGACCAATAGAGAGAGTGGTGGATGTGAGTCCAAGAGCCAAAACGAGAATGGATTCCATAATGAAGAGTCTAAGACTTTATCAAGAAATAAATGCAAGTATTAGTTGACTTGGAACAAAATTAATTAAACATCAAACCACAATTTATTTTACATTTGAGATAAAGAATCAAGTGTAGATTTATTTCAATTCAACAGTATATACTTCAATTCAATTCACAAAATAAAATAAAATCATTAAATTCCATTTCAATTGAATGGAATCGTAAGAATCGCTTTAGATTCATTAGCCCTAAATGTTTTCAAATCTTTATAATTGGGGGAACTATACTAACTTTGACACAGGATCCAATGTCAAATGGGTGATCAAGAGAGGCAATTATCATATCGTAGTGCCTCAAGATTCAACTAAACTAGCTATTATATAACGGTACAAGTACTCTCTCATGAAACACACTACCATAGCCATTTACCATTAGGTAACACTGACACATGTAGTTTTTAAGTTGACAATCAAAATTTAGCCGAAGCCAATTTTGGTGAATCCAAGTTTTCCAATTCAACCTGTTTGAACAAGTTTTATTTTTGAACTTAGAAATCTCACTTTACAATTTCCAATTTTCCTTCACCAATCCTTGATTTTCTATCTTTGTCATCACACTCATATTGCTTTTTATTTTGGTAATAAGGTATAGGTGTGGATGTACAACAGAAAATGAGACAATACTGGGACTGGAACTGATGTGCTTGTGCCTTTTCATCCAAGAGATTCTTTAGAGTGGGATATAATAGAGTAAAAGAAATATGCAACTAGATGTAGATCACATGAAATATTCATTAAAAAAGTCCCACTAAGAATAACATCATTTCCCAACCCACAAGGTAGTTTTTTGACAAGAACTTTCATCAATTTTGTTCTTCGTCTTTTGTTTTTTGGGGTTTCGACAACATACCAAGTAAATGGTAATAGTAGGGGGAGAGTAAGTGACTTGATAAATGTTACTGAAGCTAACAAATTCCTTGCTTAAAAGTGTATCTTCTTGCAAAGGTGCTTGTTCGTAATATGTCTGACATATAAATTACAATTGCAAGATCTGTAAACATAGTGAACATGAAGGAATATGATGAGTTTATACTTGCTACAATTTCCAAAGCCTATCCCTAAGCTTGGATACTGTCTTCTCCAATTAAGCTCCAAAAATTTGGCAATTTCAAGTGGATTGCCCCAACCTTGCTGGTTTTCCATTATCTTATGCTTAAATTTTTTCTCTACCAATTCAAGGATTTGTGGTGTTACTGCAACCTTTTTTTCCAAGGAGATATTGTCATGCCCGGGAGGGTACCCTAAGCGTAACTGACACTCAGACACTATTGCTAGCCCCCAAGCGAACCACCTAGTCTCATCGCATTCGTTATATCCATTCTTTTGCAAAAGATATTAAGAATTAAAAGGGCTATTAGTGGGCTACAAGCTATCATAAGATCTATAATTCGGACTATCACACGACTAAAAGTGGAAGAACAATCTCAATATAAGTAGGAAACAAGAAAGCAACTTCTACTTCGATTGTCAACCGTCTATGTCTATGAAGCCTCTATAGCTAGCGTCTATGAAGGCACCATGGTAGGCCATGGCTACCGCAATTAAAGTAAATTACATCAAAATAGAAAATAGAGAATAGATATGTCCTCCGAAAGCAGGGAAGGACTCACCAAGTCTGGCAATCCCGAATCTCTGAACCTCAACGATTAGACTGCTGAAGTCCTTTGTCTATAGAATCTGCATCATAAAACAATGCAGCGCCAAAAGAGACATTAGTACATGTAATGTACTGTATGTAAAATGGGCTAAAGTAAAAAATAAGGTTATACAATATATAATGGTTATCAGCTCATCAATTACTCAACCTCACTCAGAATAAGGGACATGACTCTATCACATCACTATTCATCAAGACTTCAAACTATCAATCAATCTCGGAGTTCCATCAGCATGAAACCTATCTAGGAGTTTCTATAACTGACAATCACCACCTATGAGCTAGTGATGATACGAGGAAGAGATGTTGTTGCCATATTTGTCCAATACCTAGAGTGATAAAGGACGAGTCTATTGAGGATCCCAAAGAAGTCTATCAAGTCCTCTGCGGGACAAGGGAAACATCTGCTTTCACGGTCCAATCCTCTCTTACACTGGTCACGTAGTTAATGAGTACGAGTGGGACTCACTCTTACCCATTTTGGTGCTAATACTCCTCCTAGGACTCGATATGCTCATAAGTCTATGATCAGGTTGGTTATATAACAAACCCCCCCCCTCAGGCCAGGGCTCATCGCATCTAACAATCTATCAACTCAAGGAAAAGGTTCTTCTTCTCAAGGCTAAGGTTCAACTCATTTAGACTATAAGAACACTAATTCCATCAACTTCAGCCATCAACATACTCATCTCCTCCCAGACCACTTCAGTTAATATAGTTAGACAGTGAAGGCTCTAGACATACCCTTAAGTTAATTCTTAAAATCTTTCACAGAGAATTCATATAGGGTAAATACATAATCACCCAATAATACATGAAATAGGTTGTTAAGAGTATGATGATCATCAATTCAAGGACATAAGTAATAATTAAAGATAGTTTTCAAGATTACATCAAGAAATCACAACAAGACCCATTACATTCTATTATTCATCCTAACTCTATCATGGGGGTACATTGAAGAGTAATCTCATGCTCTGAGTGGCCTTTACATACCTAGGATGAAGGTTGCATAAATCTTCAAGGGAATCTTTACCTTGAACTTGGAAACCCTCAAGTTATCTCTTCTTCTCCTCTTACACTCTACGCTTAGACTTAGAAGAATATGGGTTTTTAAAACCCTCTCGTATGAATTTAATACGTATAACATATTTTTGGGACTTAAAAATAGATTGGAAATGACCAAAATACTCTTCCCAAAATTTAAAAGAAAAAGCTTAAAATTGGTATACTAGTTCACGACGCACCAGGGGTGCAAACCAGTGTATTTCGCTAAATTTTTTTGAAATTCAATTCTTGTCAAAAATTTTAAAAGAATTACTAAGTGTGTCTTTGCATCCCCTCCGCATCGCACCAAGGGCGCGAAAAGACACTATTTTTGCATTAATTAGGGAAAATTATTTTTCAACCTGATTACTCTTAAATCGGGTTGAGACTATTTTCTCACTCGATTTTCTGCAGTGATTACAAATTCGGTCTCAGATTTTCCATTGGAGATTTGGAAGACGCATTGTGCACAATTACGTTTTAAGGATGTTTCAGTAATTTTATGATGTACTACAAGATCTCCCCCTTGGGATCATTTGTCCTCAAATGATAAGTGAAAGTAGAATAAAAGCACAAGTGACCTCAGAACTCATCTCATTCCTCACTTGGGAATTCTCGAACTCTCAACTATCCAGCACTCATCTATCTCTATCTTAGAGTTGGGAATAGAAT
Source organism: Solanum ossicruentum (assembly GCA_025774065.1). NCBI lineage: Eukaryota > Viridiplantae > Streptophyta > Magnoliopsida > Solanales > Solanaceae > Solanum > Solanum ossicruentum. The sequence continues at coordinate 8,522 of JAOTQR010078713.1, forward strand.
CAGATTAAGACATCAACTCAAAGAAAGAAATTTCAATAGCATTAAGGATAGGGACATTACCTTCGACATCATCATCATTTGGAAGGAATAGGTGCGATATTTGAGTTTCATCACTTCCTCAGCTTCCCACTTAGCTTTCTTAACAAATTGATTCCTCATAGAACTTTGATGGAGGCTATCTCTTTGTTCTTCAGCTTATGAACTTGTCAATCAAGGATTTGGACTTGAATTTCTTCATAGGATAGATTATCCTTCACTCCTATACACTCAATAAGGATTGCCAAAGCAGGATCTCCCAAACACTTCTTTAGCATTGACACATAGAACATCGGGTGAACTCTATCTAACTCGGAAGGCAAGTCCAACTCATAAGCGACCTTCCCAATCCTCCTCATGGTCTGATATTATCCAATATAATGTGGACTCAGTTTCCCCTTGTTACCAAACCTCATGACACCCTTCATGGGTGACGCCTTCAAGTACACCAATCATCCATCTCAAACTCCAAGTCTCTTCTTCCCACATCTGTATAAGACTTCTGATGACTTTGTGCTGTCTTTAACCTTTCTTGAATGACTTTCACCTTCTCTGTAGACTGTTGAACAAGATCAGGTCCAATTAATTCAGCTTCACTAACCTCGAACCAACCAATTGGTGATCTACATCTCCTCCCGTATAGTGCCTCATAAGGGGCCATCTAGATACTGGCATGGTAGCTATTGTTGTATGCAAACTCAATCAATGGTAGGTAATCCTCCTAATTACACTTGAAATCGATCACGCAGGATCTAAAAATATCCTCCAAGGTCTGAATAGTGCGCTATGCCTGCCCATCTGTCTGAGGGTTGAACATTGTATTCAGATGTAATTTTGTATCCAATCCTTTCTGAAAAGATCTCCAAAATTGAGAGGTGAATTGAGTTCCTCTATTCGAGATGATGGACAAGGGAACCCCATGTAACCTAACGATCTCACGAATGTACAATCGGGCATACTCCTCAGCCATATTAGTGGTCTTGACTGCTAAAGAATGGGCTGATTTAGTCATCCTATCAACAATCACCCATATCGAATGATGTTGCTTTCGGGATCTTGGTAAACTGATAATGATGTTGATCATCTCCCACTTCCACTCAGGAATTTCAAAGTTCTGAGCTAACCCACATGGTCTTTGATGTTCAACCTTTACTTGTTGACAATTAGGACACTAGACGAATTCAGCAATGTCTTTCTTCATCCCATTCCACCAATAGACTTATCTGAGTCGTGGTACATTTTGCTAGAACCAGGATGAATGGAATATATGGAGCTGTGAGCTTCAGTCATGATCCTCTCTAGACACCATCAACATCAAGCACACACAATCTTCCTTGATACCTTAACACCCCATCTCCCCCTTTGGAGAAAACCATCACCTACTTCTTGTGAACTGCTTCTTTCAATTAGAACAAGATAGGATCTTGGTCTTACTTTTCTTTCACTTCTGACACTAAGGAAAAAGTAGAACCATTCTGAACATTGATCTCGCCTTCGTTGTTCTCCTCAAGTTACACTCCCAGTTGAGCCAATCTTTGTACTTCCTTCGCTAACTCTCTTTTCTCTTCTTCCACATGGGCAGTGCTACCTATAGACATCCTGCTAAGGGAATCGACAACAATGTTAGCCTTACTTGGGTAGAAGAGAATGCTTATGTCATAATCCTTAAGCAACTCCAACCACCTTATCTGTCGTATGTTGAGTTCCTTTTGGCTGAACACCTACTGCAAGCTTTTGTGGTCAGTGAACACATCCACATACACTCTATATAAATAATGATGCCAAATCTTAAGTGTGAATACCACTGCATCCAACTCGAGATCGTGAGTCGGATAATTCTTCTCATGGACCTTAAGTTGCCGAAAGCATAAGTTATCACCTTCCCTCTCTGCATAAGCACAAAGCCCAATCCAACTCTGGGTGCATCACAGTATATCACGAAGTTCCCCGTCCCATTGAGCAAAGTTAGAACTGGGGTTGTAGTCAATCTAGTCTTCAACTCTTGGAAACTCTTTTCACATTTCTCAGACCACTGAAATTTGGCTTTCTTCTGAGTTAGCTTAGTTAATGGTGCTTATGGAGAAAAGAAGCCTTCAACAAATCAATGATAGTACCCTGCCAAACCCAAGAAGCTTTTTATCTCCGTCGAAGAAGTTGGTCTAGGCTAGTTCTTAATCGCCTCAATCTTCTGAGTATCCACTCAAATACCATCTCCCGAAATAACATGGCCTAGGAAGGCCACATACTTGAGCCAGAACTCACACTTTGAGAATTTTGCCTATAACTCATGATCTTTAAGCATTTGCAAAACCATTCTAAGGTATTAGCATGCTCCCGTTCTGTCAAGACCCAACCTAGGGTCGTGATCAGTGCCCGATAGGGACACCTTGACACATACTAACCTGAAATTCCCAATCTATTCGACCTGGAAACCTGGCGTAATTTCGGCAGAGTTTCTTTTGTTTTATTAACTAACCTCACCTACAAAAACAAATCCAGCAGCTTCCCAGACAACAATACAAATATATATCTCTTTA
>JAOTQR010078714.1:0-11093 GCA_025774065.1 Solanum ossicruentum
ATCACCGTCGGCCGGTGAGTACAATGGAGAAGAAGAGGGGATATGTAGAGGGACGATTAGGGTTTGGAAGGGGGGGGGGGAACAGATTGAATTCAAAATTCGAAAATGGTACCTTGAATCGCTCCTCAATTCATTGGTTTTTGAAGAAAATGAGATGGAAAATGCGGTTTGCGGGACAATAACGTTGAAGATAGGGGAGAGTTGTCGGATAAACGTTGGGGATTTGGTTGTGGATTTGGTCGTTGGCTTTGGGATTTCCTGGCTTTTCTTAATTTCTCGCTTATGAAGAAGAAGATGGGAGAAGAGAGAAGAAGAGGAGCGGGTGGGGAAATAAAGAGAAATTGGGGGCGCGTGGGGTGCACGCGCCCGCTTAAAAATAATTTTTTTTTTAAAAAATGGTTGAAAAATAATTAAAAATAAAAATAAAGCTCGATGACTAATTTGACACCGTGGAGGGTAAAATTGGGTGTCAACAGTGGGGAGACATATATGTGACGTATATTATAATTGATGCATAGGATGTGCATCGATCGGTTCGGTTCGATTTCATATATTACGGGTTTAGTTTATCGATTTTTGGTTTGTAATTATCTAAACCAATAAGAACCTAATAAAATATTTTTTATCAATTTTAAGTCCTTAATGTTCGATTTTCGATTTCCCCGATAAGAAAGATAATGAGAATGTGCATTAACAAAAAACAGATAAGGTATGAAGATTATGTTTATAAATTTACAAAAACTATAATTAGTTAATTATAAATTAAAATAATAAAGTGGATAACTAATCACTTAAGTATCGTAAAGATTAAAATAGGTAAAGTATGTTATAATGTTCTATTACTATTAAATTATTAATATTTATGAAGGGTAAAATAGTAAATTATTATAATCTTATTGGGTTATCGATTTACCCAATAGTAAAAATCGATATCGAACCGATAACCCAATAATCTTTTTTTCCAAAACCATTAAAAACCCGATAACCTAATAACTCAATAACAATAAACCAATAATGTTTTTATCTGTTCGGTTTATCGGCCGATTCGATTTTTGCACACCCCTATACATATATACACATATTCGAATGGGGATGTCGTTTACAAATTCATCAACATAAAGAAGAATCAAATATATTGGATAAGTCGAATTAGGTGTAGCAGTGCGCGGAGCTAGGGTTTTATTTTGAGAGTGTTAGATTTGCCCAACGTATGGATTTGCCAAATCGAAGAACGAAGTTTGCAGACGTATTTACCAAAAGTGAAACCAGAATATGGCACAGTATTTTTACGTGGAATCACCCAGCTCACGAAAGGTGAAAAACCACGACCTGTACCCCTACAGGAATATTTCCCAACTTCACTAAATCAAAATGAGCCTCAACAAAAGATTGCAAGATCCTAGTAATCTATGACACTGCAAACTTCAAAATGAAATCTAACTACATATAAACCTCCCTAAGCTTATGTTCCCCACGTCTTCGAGTTGTCCACAACTTGAAGACAGTATCTAATCTCAGTTTATAGATCACTGAGCTAAGTCGAACAACACAACTCAACAAGAACAATGAAAGTACTTCCTGGACTCAACTTAAACAATGAAATAGTTTTACAGACTCATACTAGGCCAATGACATAGTTGATCAAATGATTCAAGACCTTAAAAACTTGATTGACACTTTTTCTTGCTTTTTGTCTTGATAAATGACTTTGAATATTATTGCTCCTTTTAATCACGTTGCTCAGGAAGTCTTCTTCCAGTCAAACTCATTGGTTCCCGCCTCAAGCTTCATTAGACTTCTCATTCGCTTGAAACTCTTTCTTCACACCAACTCCTTCCATAGCCTGTAATTTATGGACTGACTTCCTACTTTGATGGTGCGTCCTTATCTCAAGTATTCTATCCATTTTGCATCTTGTGACATCTTGTCTTTGCGTCTTAGAAACAGTGCAATGAAGAACCTGATCAATCAACATGTTTAATGATCCAATGTTCATCATCAAAGCTCCTTTTGACTCAACATATTTTCCTCTTTTGATGATAAACCTCCTGAGTATCAGCATCCATTTATCTCACCTGCAGCTACTAAGAGAGAACTTTAAGAATGAAACAGGTTAAAGAAGGGTTATAAACATTGCATAACGCAGATATGACTTCCCCCTTTTGGCATCATCGATAAACTAATTTTGAACCAATCATACTAAAATTGAGTACGCATAATGAAAATGCACAGAGAAAGCATCAAGAGATAGAGTGAATCAAGTACATCTTGTATGTATTAAAGATAGCAAAATTAAATGTAAGTTTAGCATACAAGAGCAGTCCAAGAAAAAGAAAATAAACCAGAAACAACGATTGAGCATCCTAACATAGTGATTTATATGATGAGCGGGCTTCCCAAAAAAAAAATTAGATATATCAGAGAAACAAGTCAGGTGGAGGGAGTAGTGGAGGGAATTAATAGGGTCAGCTTATGGACAATCTCAGCATGATCAGGTCGTTCCTTGTTCAGCCTGTCCTCAAGATCAAATATCCTGGCAAACAGAGCACTTCTCTCCTGGGCAAAGTCTTGATGGGCAGTGGCTAATTCTGTTGTCTTCGCATTCAGAGCAAGTTGAAGTCTGTGCATGGGGGTGCCAACACGCTGCATTGAAATAGGTAGCGCAACATGGTTCACCTGTCCAAGTACATTTTTGGTTGTTTGCATGGTCCAGACTTATATAGGAATAAACAATGTCTCAAAGATTTGAGACAGCCAGAAGACATAAGGAAGAGTATGCTCATTTTTATCTTGGTCCAGGACACGCTATATAAGCTAAAGAATGAGACTGGGTAGATTGACGGGAACATCAGAATCAATTAGTTCCATTAGACTCAAGTCAAAAAAAATTATCTCATATCTTCTTTCCTTCCTAGGAATGAGAATTTTATGGACCATATCGAAGTATAGGTGGTGAAAAAAGGACATGTCTTTACGCTGAACACGCTTGTGCGAAGCCATGGTTGGATTACCAGAGAATTTTTAAGTGATTTCTCAAGCAGATGGTAAATTTTCAAGTGGTGGCCAATCATGGTGGACATAGTGAGTCCAACCCTCAGTAGGAATCCCTAGAATACACCCTGTATCAGAAGCCACAAGTGCAATTGATTTTCCTCCGACAATAATGAGAAATATAGAGTCACGCACCATGCCCCTCCCATAGAACTTATACATCTCAGGCTTTGCAAATTTTCTTTGAGAATTTGCCAAGGGAAACAGGTCAGACCAACCCTAAAAAGCTAGTTTAGATAAAAGAACATCCATATCAGACCCCTCATGCCGAGTAATGACTCCGCCAAAATGAGGGAACACTTTTGAAAGTGAATGAGGGAGAGGAAATTTGGGTCAGTTTGGTTGACAGGAGGTTGCCCACTATCACTCTCTATCTAAGAATCATCAGAAGGAACATATAGAGGTACTTGTTTCTCCTTACTAGAGGATGCCTTAGATTTTGGAGGATTCTTGATTGTGGTAGAGCATTTATTGGGCAAGGAAGCCGGAGAAGAGCAGGGAGGTTTGGGAATCATATGCTTGGTCACATTCCTCCGAACTTGGCGTATCAACAAATCACTCTGTGAGATGAAGAACCAGGAGAATCCTTGCATTTCTTGCTCTGAAGAAGAGCCTGTTGAAGTTTAGCATCATCTTGACTTTTTCTACTGGGAGTTTGAGGAGCCCTGGAAGAAGCAGATGTGGGAGCCATTTCAGGGGAAGGAAAATCATCAAAGATTTCAATGGGTTCTCCAATGATTCTCCTCAGACGATGACGCACCAACTTTGAAGGTGGTGTATCGCAGGTTGGAATCTCAGATGGTGGAGCATTAGAAGGAGTGGATTGAGTAGAAACCATGTTCAAGCCTTCTGAAGAAGATGGGAAAGCCCAAGAAGATGATGGATTCGAGGAAGCCTGAGAAAACGGGTTTGGGAGAGACCCCCAATTTGCAAAGTCAGCGATTTGAATTGGTAGGGGTGGTGGTAAATTTGTTGTTTCATGAACCATGATAGCAAGAAAGTCATCATGTTCTAGTTCTTGGATGCTTGAGTTTGAGGAATTTTATGATTTTCAGGAAGACTCCTTTGAAGGATAAGGTTGTTTTGAGTGGTAGGGTTGAGATGATTCACTTTATAGAGAAACGTGAGAAGTGGAAGAGTTGAGTAATGAAAGGTTTAAGGGGAAAAAGGGTTGAATCTGAATGGCAAAAGGTGAGGTGAGTGATATGATTGCATCCATCATGTGTCAGTGTGAATAAACATTTGAGTTTTGGTGGCAAAGTGATGGAAAAAGAGAGGATATGTCAGAGTACCCGATTCATCCACCAATCACTATATTGAACACAAAACAACTATTACCTGATTTAATTTTAGCTTTCTCTCACCCTTTGTACCTGAGCTACTAACCTACACACTATTATACACAACAAGTAGACTTAATGCATGTTTCTGAATATTGGTAAGCACTATATGCAAGACTTGAACTGAGGACTCATTCTAGATGTATTTACAAAGATAAGATTTTCTAGCCAATCATTGAAGGGAGTTTATGCAATCTTAATAAACCCCAAGCCTAATCCAATTTGCTAAAAATGTTCTTTACTTAGTGCTTTAGTGAAAGTGCCAGCAATTTGATTCTCAGTAGGACAAAATATTATCGAAACAAGACCTTTTTCTAAATTGTCACGAAGAAAGTGGTGTCTTATGTCAATATGATTGATTCTTTTATGCTGTATAGGATTCTTTGCTATATTAATAGCACTGGTGTTATCACACAAAATAGGCACACACCCAACATCCATACCAAAATCCATCAGTTATTGTTTAATCCAGAGTAGCTATGCACAACAAGATCCAGCTACTACATACTCAACATCAGCAGTTGACAGGGCTACAGAATTCTGTTTCTTAGTGGACTAGGAAATTAAACATGTTCCAAGTGAGCCAACCTGAAGTACATTTTCTGTCCACTAAGTAACCAGCATAGTCAGCATTAATATACCCTACAAGATTAAAATTACTACCTTTAGAGTACCAAAGTCCTACGTCTGAAGTTCCCTTGAGACACTTGAAGATTTTTTTCACAGCCTTGAGGTGTGAATCATTGGGATTGGCTTGAAATATATCACAGAGTCCCATACTAAATATAGTGTCAGGTCTACTGGTAGTGAGATATAAGAGAGACCCAATCGTTACTATGTACAACTTTTGTTCTACTGAAATCCCCTTCTCATCCATATCCATCTTTGTAGCAATGGAAATGGGAGTATCTATGTCCTTAGCATCCTCTATTTTGAACCTTTTGAGAAGCTACTTCACATACTTTTGTTGATGAATGAGAGTTCCCGTAGGATTCTGCTTGATTTGTAGCCCCAAGAAGAAGTTAAGTTCCCCTATCATGCTCATCTCAAATTCCCCTCTCATTAGTTTGGCAAATTCTTCAATTATGAATACATTTTTGATCCAAATATGATATCATCAGCATATACCTACACAATCAACAAATCCTTTTCCTTTGTTTTTAGAAATAGTGTATTATCAATTTTAGTTCTAGTATGTCCATAATCTAGGAGGAATTTTCACAATCTTTCATACCAAGCTCGAGGAGATTGTTTCAACCTATACAATGCCTTATCCAACTTGTATACATGACCTGGAAATTCAGAACTCTCAAATCCAGGAGGTTGCTTGATATATACCTCCTCCTTCTAGTAGCTATTTAAGAAGGCACTCTTAACATCTATTTGATAAAGAGTGAACTCCTAGTATGTTGCAAAGGCTATAGTAACCTAATAGCCTCAAGTCTGACAACTAGAGCAAAGGTCTCATCATAGTCTATACATTCTTCCTAATAGTACCTTTGGACCACCAGTCTTGCCATGTTCCTTGTAACTGTTCCATGATCATCAAGCTTGTTTCTGAATACCCACTTTGTGCCGATGATAGTTCTTCCTTCTAGACTAGGCACAAGATGCCATACTTTGCATCTTTCTAATTTAGTTCTCCCTGCATTGGTAGTATCCAATCTTCATCCTCCTATGCTTCCCCTACCTTTTTTGGTTCTCTCCATTGGCAGAAAGGCTTGGAATGCACACAGATTCTTCATCCCTTATCTAATTATGATTCCAGAAGTTAGATCAATTAGCTCATTTCCCAAGGGGTTTGAGTCCTGATATTTGTAACTCTTTGCCGCAAACCCTTGTGGCTATTCAACATTTACATATTCTGATTAGGCAGACCCCAAATTAGCAGATTGAATTGCAAAATCTGTAGTTCCCCTTGACTGTGAGCTTTCAGGTTGTCCTATAGAAAAATATGATTGTGCTCAAGATGAACCAGGTTCCATTTGTTGTTCCTTTATCCTATGTTCCAACTCATGTTCATCCAGCAGATCAGTCTAAAAAACACCACTATCTTCATCAAAAACCACATGAATGTTTTCTTCTACACAGTTAGTTCTTTATTTTAGCACCTATATGCTTTACTATGTGAAGAATATCCTCGAAAAATTCCCTTATCACTTCTAACATCAAAATTTTTCAAATTATCTTTATCATTATTATGAACATAACATTTGCAGCCAAATGTCCTAAAGTGGGAGATACTGGGTTTTCTGCCTTTAAGTAATTCATAAGGAGTTTTCTTCAAGATTGGCCTTAACATGCATCTATTTAGAATGTAAGCAACAATATTTATGGCTTCAACCCAAAGATTTTTAGCCATGTTACTAGCAATCATTATTGTTCTTTTCATATCTTCTAAAGTCCTAGTTTTCCTCTCTACTACTCCATTTTGTTGTACTGATCTAAGAGCGGAGAAATTGTGCTCTATATCTTTGTGGAGCAGAATTCTAGAAATTTTATATTTTCAAATTCCGTTCCATGGTCAGATCTTATGCATTAGGGAAGTTTCCAATTTCTTTTCCATTTTCCTGATGAAAATAGAAAAGAGATTGAAGGACTCTTCTTTAGAAGCTAAAAATAGTGTCCAGGTAAACCTTGAGTAATCATCCACAATGACAAATATATACCTTTTACCTCCCCTGTTTCTTACCCTCAAAGGTCCATATAGATCCATATGAACTAGTTCCAAGCACCTGATTGTACTTACGTGGCTTTGACTTGAAGGATGATCTTACTTGCTTCCCCCTTACACATGTACTGCATATTTTGTTGTCTTTGAACTTAGCTTTAGGCAACCCTATAACCATGTCCTTTGACGCCAAAAAAGTGTTTAATTGCTTCAGTCTTGCATATCCAAGTCTTTTTTGCCACAGTAAAGGATCATCAGTAATAGCACTTGATGTCGGCCTTGTAGATATTCATATACCTTTTGGCTAAAAGAACTATCTCCTTTGTATCCAACTTTTTTACCCTGCAACAGAAGTGAATGTTACCTTTTTTACCTTTATCACACAACTGAGATATACTAAGCAGGTGATGCTTCAATCCATCCATATGGTAGACCTCTTTCATCACCCTTGATTCATTTTTTCCAAGCTTCTCAACTTCAATAACAATACCCTTTCTTCCATCTCTGAAGGAAACTTCCCCCCTTTTATAGGCGCAAGTGAATGGAATTTGAGTTTGTCTCTAGTTATATGCCTTGAGAAAGCATTGTCCATGTGTCAGTTCTTGCTTCTTTCACTACAACCTGCAAAATAAATCAGGGCTTAGTTTTAGGAACCCAGACTAGCTTAGTTCCTTTCCTGCTGTAAAAAGGATGAATGCGATCTCTTCTTTCCCAACTAGTGTAACATACCACATTTTACATGTACTAGTATTATGTAAATAAAACTTGATATGGTTTGGTCAAATTAGCGCCAATTCTTAAAAGTGCCTGAATCTCGTGTTAATGGGCGATATGTGCGTCGAATGCTTAAGAGGGTCGAGTGTATACATGTTTTGTGTTAAATTGAGGAGAGCACGACCCTAAACAAAGTGAAAGAATTGAGGTGCTTGTAGGACTTAAGAAGCTATCAGGTGAGTCACCTACTTGCTTAGCTAAAATTTGCAAGGTAAATGGAGACGAGACCTTGCATCGAATTTGTCCAAGTTCAATTATGAATAAAGTACGTGTTAAGGATGTAATTTAAGCCCATTTTTTAGCATCATAAATGGACTATATGTTCATCCCAAGAAGGATATTAAAATGGCCCAAACATATCACAATTTCTTTGATAATTTGGGCCCAAACTAATTAAGAAGAAAACTGAAAAATGGACAGCTAAGGCCCATCAATTTGGAGCCTCTTAAGGCCAAGTGAAAGGGGCAAGGAGCTGCATCAACAGCTTGGTAATGTAAGGCTGAAAGTTCCTTAGTAAGTTGGACAAATTCACCCTTTAAAAAGGGCTTAAAACAGCTCCCATAGGTCATTTTCCACTTGTACAAAGAAAAAATCAGATTATTCTCCAAGTTTTCTCTCAACTTTTCTTGACTTTATAAATCAGCCAAAAGGAGCTTTTAGGGTTCTTCAAAAGTCCCTCAACATTGAAGATAAAGGTAAGTGATTATAGTTGTGTGTTTATTAAGGTTTATTCCTAAAAAACAAGAAGTATTTGGTAGTTATGCTTGTGCTGGAAATTTGGACAGCATGTGTCCTAAGTATGGTTGTGAAGGTTTCTTTTTGTTCAAGAGGATTTTCTCTTCTTGATTGGATGAATTATAAAGTAAGACTTATGTTCTTAACAAGGTATGGACTTTTAGTGATGTAACTAAGCTGCTGCACCACGTTTACAGTCCACAAAAGTGAGTCGTTGTAGGATGTCGCAATTGTGTTCATAGTATGAACTTGTGGGTTGTTGGATGGAAGGCTATTGCCTCACGTCCTTCATGACTGCTTTGGTACTGTTATAAGACTATTTTAAGGTTTATTTTTGTATATATGTATTGAGGACAATTTAGTTAAAGTTGGAACAAGTTTGAGATTGTCAACATCACATGGGGCAAAGGGACGTAACATTATGTTGTCCATTTGTAGGTTGTGTAGAATTGTTATGTGTTGTGCTTTGTGTGCTATTCTAAGACTTTTAAGGGTCTAAGATAAGATGTATATGACATGTACATGAGAATGGTTGTTAGAAAATATGATTATAAGTGAAAAGGTTGAAGAAATGTCTTTGCATCGCTAATTAAAAGCTTGCTGCCCGTGTTTTTTTTTTAATGTGATTATGCTACCAAGATGTATCTATTGGCTGCTAATGCAAGTTTTATCACCTACTATGTTATAGATAAATATTTGAAGGAAGGAAAGGTTATCTAGAGGTAATACCGAGGTCGTACAATGAGGTATATAAGGCTACTTGATTTCGTATTGTTTGGCATGAAACATAGATCCTTCCTTGGCACATAAAGGTGCTTACCAACTCCGACACAACTATTAAAAGTGCCTACACTCTTGCACATGTTCATATGCTCCCATACACAGTCATCTTCAAATCTGCATACATACATGGATACCAAGTTACATGGGTTCTTTTTGCCAAAAAAAGTTCACAAGTTATTTCATCTCATACACATTTCATTCTTTATTTAACATACTCTTTTCATTGTCATATTGTCTTGTATGATTATATACATGTCACATGTTACATCTACAGTCCTACAGCTCCAATATTGTGACCATCAAAAGAATCACCTCAAAGGTAATTGAAAGATAAAGTATATTATTTATTGATGGGTGGTAGCCCGAGGGGTGGAAGAATCACCTAGTCAGGGATGATCCTATCACGGGTGGTAGCCCGAGAGGTTAAGTAAGGACCTAGCCAGGGACGATCCCGATACAGTTTTACCACTGATTAGTTGGTCATTTATATTACATATTGTACAGTAAAGGTAAAGTAATATAAAGAATATAAAGTACATGATCCCACAGTATAACTAAAGGTGGTCTCTTATCCTACACCAGTGCATAGTTTCATCTGAGTTGTTACTTCATATACAATATTTCCTGCCTTACATATTCATTACATTATCTCATACTGACGTCCCTTATGGGGGATCTACATTTCATGCTGCAGGTACGGGTGTTAGTAGATTTCCCTAGTAGGAGTATAGGACATCCAGCTGCTATTACCAAGCTCCAGGTTGCTTCGGAGCTTCGTGTCTAGAGCTTATATTTTTTTATTGTACAGTTAGTCGAGGCGGGGCCTGTCCCAACCCTTACCAAATACCTTTCCTTATCTAGAGTCTTTGTAGACTATGTAAATTAAAGTGTGGTCATGTCTCGTACGTTAACCACTGTGGCCCCAACGGCCTAGTCATATGCATTCCCTTTTGGCTTGTTATCACTGTTTATTTTCTTAAAGGCATGTCAAATGTAGAAATCCCTTATAATATGTATAGAAAGCGCATAGATATAGGTTGGTTCTCCCTGGACTTACAGGCAATGGGTGCTAGTCCGCCCTAACGGGGCTTGGGGCGTGACAGAAGTGATATTAGAGCGGGTCATCCTAGGGAGTCTACAAAGTCGTGTCTGTCACACCCCAAAGTCCCGTAGGGCGGACCGGCACCCGTTGCCGATAAGGCTCAGGAGAACCAACCTGTAACTATATGCATTCTATACATATTATAAGGGTTTATACGTTTGACATGCCTTTAAGAAGATAAATAGTGATAACAAGCCAAAAAGAAATACAAATGACTAGGCCGTTGGAGCCCAGTGTCTATGGTACGAGACATGACTTCACTTTGCTTTACATGGTCTACAAAACCTCTAAATTAAGAAAAACATCTGATAAGGGTCGGTACAGGCCCCATCTCAACAAACTATACGATAAAAACATGTAAGCTCTAGGCATATACAAGCCCCGAAGCAACCTGGAGCTTGGTGACAGCCGCTGAATATATTGTACTCTTACTGGGGAGAGCTACTAGCAGCTGTACCTGCAGAATAAAATGCAGGTCCCTCGTAAGGGATGTCAGTACGGGATAATGTATTGAGTATGTAAGGCAGGATACACTGTATATAAAGTAACAACTCAAATGGAACCATGCATCTGTGGAAGATTAGGGACCACCCTTATTTATACTGTGGAATCATGTACTTTATGTCCTTTATATCAC
>JAOTQR010078715.1:0-11092 GCA_025774065.1 Solanum ossicruentum
GGCCTGTGATATGACGATATATGTATGATACTTCTGTTGGGCGGTTTTACCGCAGCGGTGACCTTGTCGGCCCGCATTTCTATATGTTTATATGTTAGCTATGTACTGGGATTTTGTTTGCAGGTGCGGTTAGTCAGTATAATAAAGGAAACTCTGCCAAAATTTTGGTAGATTCCTTGGCTATAATAGTTAGTCTTTTGGGTTAACGTTTGTCGGGGTGCCTAATCGGCACTAGTCACGGCCTCCGGATTGGGTCGTGAAACTTATACTTGTTGATTTTTGTTTCTAAATTCTTGGGTTAATGGTAGTCTTCCTTCAACATTACCTTCAGGTATGTATTTATATATATATTGCTTCTAAAGAACAATAATAAACAAGGGCATCAGTTTACTCGTCTGAAGTATAACCTAAACATCTCACTTAGGTGCGATACCAACTCCAATTTGAATATACTTTTGATGACTGCCCATATTGGACTTGTGAAAATGTGTTGATGCGTGAGATCAAAATGGCATCGTTACCCAAAAGATGGCATCAAAATTCTCTAGAGAAGTCTTTCAGTGAACTAGTGTTTGGTAGTTGAATACTCATGTTTCATTCTTTTACTTCTTTGGACTTCCTTGGTTAGGTGACTTGATGAGTTCTATTAATGGAGATGTTGGCTCTAATATGGGGCAACAAAATTATATTTTTGATGGTGCTACTAGTCAGCATGAAGTGAAATGCAACATATTTCGAAGCATGAGTGCTATTCAATTGCCTCCAAACATTAGCGATGTGATATGTTATGTGAAGGGTGCTATGTTGCAATTATTGCACGTCAAAGGGATCTATTGTAGTCACCTGGATGAGGATCCTCACAATCATATTAGAAACTTCTTGGATGTGTATAACTCACTCACATTAAAGGATGTTTCTCAACAGTCAATTCCATTTCATTTATTCCCTTTCCCTCTTAGAGAGGATGCTTCTAAATGTCTGATTGAGTTATTTCCCTGATCCATCATATTTCGGGATGATTCTTGTGAAGTTTTAATGGAAAGATTTTCCCCTCCTTTTTGGATGCTAAAACTGCTAGATAATGTCCAAAAAATCAAAAGAGTGGATAGTGAGCCCATCCATGAAACTTGGATGTAGTTTAGAAAGCTCTTATTGTAATGTCCTACTCATGGAGTACCAAACTGCTTGCTCTTATAATTCTTTTATAGAAGTCTTGATATTGTGAACAAGATGGTGGTTTATAATTTGGTTAGAGGTGGCTTGAAAAAGCAATCATTTGAAAGAGCCATGGAATTGTTAGATGAAATGATGTAATACACAAGGCAAGGGTGCAACGGTCCCATTTATTTTTGTGTCAGCCAATGAAAAATTGGAGAAGAATAAGGAGGGGGATGCAAATATGGCCAAAGTAATGATCGAACTTGAATTGTTGACCAACATGCTATGAGCACTACTCAACCAATTGGTGAAATTGGAACCAATGAAGATTATCCTCATGGTGACGTTATATGTGATGTCAACCATGATAGGGAAGCCAAGTGGATGTCATCTCAAATGGGGGGTTTCTACCTGAGTTATAGACTAGTTGGGAATCAAGGTTGGGAACTCAAACTTACATTAGCAAAATCAAGCCAGTAGTTAGAGATATTATAATGCTTGGAGTAATCAAAACTTACCTTATAAATATTTTAGATATTCTCCTCAATATGAACATCCAAGTTCAAATGGTGCCATAAATAATCCTATGAGCCCCAAAATCAATGATATCCATATACAATTGAATAAAGTTGAAGGGTCAGATGAAATACTAAAGGGGATGTAAATGGATTTCTCTTCGCCAAATCAAATGGTATCCTCCCACTTTATGGCGATCAATACCTTCAGGAAAAAATGAACAAGCTTACCATGCAATTTTCTTCAAAGAGGGAAAGCATTCCATGTCTCGAAATCACCACACAGGGTGGTAAAATGGTGGGATGTGATATACAATCTATTGAGGTAGCAAGCACTAGAAAGAGAAAATGAGTAACTATCCTAGATGATAAGCCATCAAAGGAAGTGATCACTGGTGCACCTAGTTAACTAGTTGAGACACCGAGCCAAAAGGTTAGTGACAAGTTTAACGAATCATCTGAGGAGTTTATTTCTCCTCCACAACCTAAACCACAACCTGTGGTCAAACCTTCTTCCCTTAAAGGATCAAAAAGAAAATGGAGCATGTCAAATTCTAAAGATCCTTTTAGCTTTCAAGACACTCTCTATCAATATTACTTTGATTGAAGTACTATTAGAAATGCCCAGGGATTCAAAATTAGTGAGGGAGTTGATCACCAAGAAGAGAAGTTTAGATATCAATATGGTTGGAGTTTCTCATAGCTGCAATCCATTATGACCAACACTATGATGGTAAGAAAAGATGATCCCAAAGCATGCACTTTCCCATTCACCATTGGGATGTTTCAATTTGTAAAGATCCTTTGTGATTTGGGTGCTAGTATAAACCTCATGCCATTTACTATTTATAAACGCCTTGGTTTGGGTTAAGCTTTACCTACAACCATGTATCTCTTCGTGGCTAATCATATAATCAAACGTCCACAGCGTATTCTTTATGATGTATTGGTAAGGGTTGAGAAGTTTATATTTCCAGTGGACTTTTTCATTTTAGATTGTGAGATTGATATGGATGGGCCAAATGTACTTTGTAGGATATTTTAAGATACAAGTAAGGCGTTGGTTGATGTAGAAAGTGGTGACTTGAAATTTAGAGTAACTGATTAAGAGATTTTATTCAATGCATGCAAAGCAATGAAACAACATAATGACCTCGAAGTGATTATATTCATTGATATTGTTGATAATACGATGGAGAGTGTATGCAATCTAACTAGCATAAACGGGGAATCTTTTTCTACAGTGCTATTGCACTATGATGAGGCTGATATTGATGACTATGATGAAGTTATTGCTGCTTTGATGAGGATGGTTTTTTTCTAAGAGCTCTAGCAAGTTTGATATCGATTTGAAAAACTGAGAAACTCCACCTACAAAGCCATCCATAGATACACCCCCTAATCTTGAATTAATCGAACTTCCCTCTTATCTTATGTATGTATTTAGGAAACAATTGTACTTTGCTGGTTATTGTTGCCACTGACTTGTTGGAATGGAAAATTGATGCTCTTGTAAGTGTGCTAAAAATATTTATAAAATCAATTGGTCGGACTATTTTCGATATTGTAGGTATCACTCTGGAAATTTTTAATTACAAAATAAAATGAGTGGAGGATTGCAAATCGGGTGTAAAGCATTAGAGGATACTCAACCCTCCTATGTAAGAGGTTGTCAAGAAGAAAATTACTAAATCGTAAGATGCTAGGGAGATCTATCCTGTTGCAGATAGTAATTGGGTTAGCCCAATGAAATGTGTACCAAAAAATGTGGCATGACAATTGTTCCAAATGAAAAAGGTTAAATAGAGTCTACAAGGTTCCTCACAGGGTGGATAATTTTTATGGATTATTGGAAGTTGAATGCCTCTACAGAGAAAGACCATTTTCCCTTGCCTTTCAAGGGTTAAATGTTATATTGTTTGGTGGCGGAGGGGAGGGTAGCTTTGTTTTTTTGATGGAAACTTTATCTACATCCGAATTTTAATTGCTTTTAAGACAAAGAAAAGACAACATATACTTGTTCATATAGAACGTTTTCCTTTTGGCTAATTCCTTTTGGACTATGTAATGCACCAACAATGTTTCAGAGATGTACGTTATCTATATTTGTAGACATGGTAAATGATACAATGGAGGTGTTCATGGATGATTCCTTAGTGACTGGTGAGTCTTTTAAGTTGTGTCTTCCTAATTTTAGTAAGGTCTTGCACTGGTACGTATGTGGAAATCTACTTGGTTTTGAATTGAGAAAAATCTCATTTCATGGTACAAGAGGGCATTATCCTATGCCATAAGATCTCTCGGTTGGGCATTCAAGTAGATAGCCAAAGTCATATGAGTTAAACCCTACTCCTCCACCCTAATTTCTATAAAACGGTATGAAGTTTCTTGGAGCAATTGGTTTTTAAGGCGGTTTGTAAAGGACTTCGCAAACATCGTCCACCCACCATGCAAAGTAGTTGAGAAGGATGCTATCTTTAAATTTGTTAATTCTAGTTGAATGGCCTTCACTTGCTTGAAAGAAAAACTTACTCAGCACTTATTATATTGTCCCCAGATTAGGAGTCACCATTTGAGCTTATGTGTGATGCAAGCGTCGTAGATTTAGATAAGGTTTTGGGACAATCAAAGGACAAGATCTTTCACCCTGTCTATTATGCTAGCAAAACATCAAATATTTCCCAAAAGATTAATGTCATTCCTAAACAAGAATCGCTAGCAATTGTATATGCTTTTGAGAAATTTGGGCTTCTTTTTTCGGCACAAAAGTAATTGTACACACCAATCAAACTACCCTTCGATATCTTATTGAAAAAAAGGATGCCAAGATAAGTCTTATTATGTCAGTGTTATTGTTACAGGAGTTTGATTTTAAGGTAATAGATGAAAGGGCTATGAAAATCAAGTGGCTGACCACTTGTCCTTTCTTGATCGACATAGCTCTTGTACTGAGGATAGGGATATTCTTGATGCCTTTCCTGATGAGGCTGTAATGATGGTGACAACAACTTTACCTTGGTATGCTGATTTTGCCTACTATGTTTTATGTGGGATTGTTCCTGAGGGGTTAAAGTCTTACCAAAGAAAGAAGGTCTTAATCCATGCAAAGAGGTACTTTTGGGATGAATCCTATTTGTTTAGGGAATTGAAACGCCCCACATGTGCTTCAGAATGCTCTATAATCATAATTTCCATATATCTCAAATCCGTGCATGATTTCAAAAAATACGACTTAATATTGTCGATCATAAGGCAAAATTGAGTGGGAAATAGGTATAATCCATATTTAGAAGACTCGTAGAGAAAAATAATTTTCGCTAATTTTTGATTTCAAGTGGTTCTCCGTGCCCAGGGCGCGACGTGCCTGGGACGTGCCACTATATAATTGAAATGGTCCGCGTCAAGACCGTACGGTGCAAGGGCATGGAGCAGTGCATTATTTTCCTTACTTTTTCAATTCTAGCCAAGTCCATTGGGATCATAGCCTAATGCTCACTTAAATGTAAAATTACCCATACTTAGCCATTTTCAACTCTATAACTCACAAAACCCTCTCTTAAACAACTCTAAGACTCTATCAATTCTCTCATTCAAATTTAAGGATTTCAACTCAATTTTGGGACTCAAGGATTGAATCCAAGCGTGAAGTTTCCTTCAAGCTCATCTCAAGAAAACTGAAGTCTAAGGTTTATGGGTTTCTCAATAACTTCACTTGTCTATCTAAAATCTCCACCGGGACCTCCTCATAGATCGAATTATCCTCTACAATACCCCCAACTTCTAAGGGCACTATAGCACTTGGGTCACCCACACACTTTTTCAACATAGATACATGGAAGACCGGATGAACCATATTCATCTGTATAGGCAGTTCTAACTCATATGGACTTTACCTACTATCCTCAAAACTATATAAGGACCCACAAATCTTGGGCTATATTTTCGTTTCTTGATAAATCGGACCACACCTTCATGGGTGAGGCTTTCAAGTAAACCCAATAACCAACCTTAAACTCAAAATCTCTTTTCCTCACATCAGAGTAGGACTTTTGTCTACTTTGGGATGTTTTCAATCTCTCCCTTGTCAACCTCACCTTCTCAAAGGCTTTCATAACCAAATTCAGCATTACAAAAGCCAACTTCCCCACATCAAACCACCAAACAGGGGATTGACAATGCCTACCATATAAAGCTTCAAAGGGATCCCTACTAATGCTTGAGTGGCAACTATTGTTGTAAGGAATATTGATTAGTGGAAGATGCTTATCCAAACTACCCTTAAACTCCAAAACACAAGCTCTAAGCATAACCTCAAGAGTTTGGATGGTCCTCTTAGCTTGACCATCCGTTTGAGGATGAAAACCCGTGCTAAGATTAACCTTGGTACTAAGTCCTCTTTGGAAGTATCTCCTAAAGTAAGAAGTGAATTGAGCACCATGAATCGAAATGATAGACAAGGGCATCCCATGTAATCTAACCAACACATGTATATACAATTTGGCATAATCTTCGGCACCAATAGTAGTTTTCACCAGTGGAAAGTGAGCCAAATTTGTCATTCTATCCACAACAACCCAAATAGAGTCAAAGTGTTGATTTCTTTCCATTTCCAAGTAGGAATTTCAATGTCTTGGGCTAGGCGACTCGGCCTTTGATGTTCGCAATTCACTTGTTGGCAATTGTGACATCCTGATATGACTCTGGAAATATCTCTCTTCATACCAGACCACCAATACACCACCCTCAAGTCTCTACACATCAATAATGACTCCAAAAAGTACCTGAAAATGTGCCTCAAAAGTGCACGGAATCGTAATTTCCATATATCTCAAAATTTGTGCATGATATAAAAAATTTTACTTCATATTTTGATTCTGGGGGTCGTTTTGAGTGGAAAATTGGTCTTCCCCGATTTAAGAGCAAACAATTAGCAATTTCAATTTTTCAAGTGATGATTTCCAGAGGGCTTTTCGTGCATCTTGCGCGACGTGCCAAGGGTGCGCAGATGAAGAAATCAATTTTTGCTTCCTGTCCACGAGGTGGACATGTACATTTCTGTCCAATTATTTTTTGTGCGGTCCAAGACTTTTCTATCTATACTTCAAAATTTTTCACCCTCATATCATTCTAAGCATTCACTAATACTTTAAAACACTTAGCCAATATTTCACTCCTAAAATCAAGTCTCAAAACCCTCTCCAGATCTTAAGGAATTCAACCAAGTTTCAAGTCTCCATCTCTAATCTTCATTAAGATCATCTCCGAAGCTAAGGTATGTGGATTTCTTTCATGGGTTCCTTTCACCCACAATACCCAAGCACTTTTACTCGAAATTGTGATTTAAAAGTTGATTTATTCATGGGTCTTATCTATTAAGAAAATCACTACACATTATATTGGGGTTTATTAAATTGTGACTATTTTACTATGTTTGGAGTTATATATCTAAGGTCTATTGTGAATGAAGGGTCTTGATATTTATTGTTTAAGGATGATACCAAGTATCTATTGATGGCTTTACACTGATTTTTCTAGCATGATTTCACTCTTGCATTGCATCAGTTTACACTAGCATTACACACCCTTTAATTGTTTGATAAAATGTTTGGTTATGATTCTTGAGGAATTAAAGGTCAAATGCATGTCTTATGAGTGAATGACTAAACAATGATGAGGTGATAATGAAATGATAATGGAATGATAATCAAAAGGAATGTATGTATATGATGATGAAGGGAAGGTGTATATATATGATATTATCTCTATATAATGTTGGGGATGACTAAGCCTAGATCGAGGGGTTGTAGGTTCGGGTAACCTATCGAGGGGTTGGTACCTTGGTCGGTTAGATGGGGAGGTGGTAGGCCCGAGTAACCTTGTTGGAGGCTGGTACCCATCAACCCTGATGGAGAGTTTGTACTCTGTCAACCTTGATAGGGGGTTAGTACTCTGTCAACCTCGGTAGGGGGTTTGTTCTCCATCAACCACATGAAGCGGTTAGTACCTCATGCACCTGTCTAAGGGGGTTAGAGGACTTGTCTTACAATATAATGGTCACTTCTTACACTTGTATTATGAACTATATGAACATGGTTTTACTTCAAGCATCATTCATGCATGTCATATTGTTTGTATGTTATTCATTGCTTATGATTATGCATTTCGCCTATGATGACTACCTCTTGTTGCATTGCCTCCTCCATACTTAGTACATTCAAATGTACTAATATATACTCTATGCCTACATGACATCCCCATATAGAAACTGGTGTACTGCCTGATCAGCCTCCTCCACATGGCTAGTATGACTTCTATTAAGCCTGTTGGTGAGTCCTCCATTATGGGGATGTTACTTATGATCTCTTGCTATGTATTAAGACTTTGTCTCTTGACTTTTGTATTGACTATGAGGGTGAGCCCAGTTGCTTTGTCTTATCCCCTGCTCTTATCTATGTAGTAGAGGTGTTGTTAGACATGATATGTATCTGTTCTATGAGTTTGACTCTATTGACTCTTGATGTTTTTGATATGGAAGTTACCTTAGTCCCTATTTCCCTTGTTTACATTTATCTCTTTTTGTCATTCAAATTACTTTCGCGACCAAGGATGTGCAGTGATATACTATGAGGCTTGTTTGAGGTTACTTTGGGTTCCCCATTCGCCTGTCATATCTAGGCGCATCATGCCAGGGGCCTACCCTCCAACAAGATTGACGGAGCACAAACCCCTCTACAAAGTTGAAGGAGTACAAACCCCCCAACAAGGTTGATGGTTACCAACCCCAACAACGTTACCCCGAGCTACCACACCATGAGCTAGGTGATCGAGGTACTAACCCCTCAATAGGTAACCCGGGCCTACAACATCTTGAGCTAGGCTTGGTCATCCCCAACACTATAGAGATAATATCATATATATATATATATACACACACACACACACACACACATTTCTCTCACCATCATATAGTCATCATATACACACATCAATTTCATCACCATTCCATCATAATTTCATCATCATATAACTATCATATAATTATTCAACTCCTAAGACGTGCATTGGACTTTAAATTCCTCAAGAATCCATAACCGAACATTTTATCGAACAATTAGAGGGTGTGTAGTGCTAGTGTAAAACCATGCAATTCAAAAGTGAAATCATGCTAGAAAATTCAATCTAAAACCTTTAATAGATACATAGTAACACCTTCAAGCAATATACATCAAACCCCTTCACCAAATATTACAATAGTTCATAGATTCATAGCTCAAAACATGGTAAAACAGTCACAATTTCATGAAACCCTACATAGTGTGCAGTGATTTACATAATAAATAAGACCCATGAGTAAATAATCTTCAAATCTTGCAAATTAGGGTAAATGGAATCTTGGGAATCATGGGTGAAAGGAACTCATAAAAGAAATCCACATACCATAGCTTTGGAGATGAACTTGATGAGATTGGAGGTGGCAACTTGAAGCTTGAATTTAGAAGTAAAATATTTGGTTAAGTGTTTGAATGAGTGGTGAGAAATGTTTAGTATGATAGGAGGGTGAAAAATGGCTAAGAATATTTATTCTCACATTTGGGAACACTTAGGCCCAAGTCTTAAAAGTCTTGGACCAAAGTCAAAACTGGGTCAAAATCAACACTAGTGCACGCCCTTGGCGCGTCGCGCCAGGGGCACGAAATGCTCATTGTAAATCATCACTTGGAAAAATGAAATTGCTAATTGTTTGCTCTTAAATTGGGGTTAGACCCATTTTTCACTAAAAATAACCCCCTGAACAAGAATATGAAGTTGGATTTTGATATCACCCATGGATTTTGAGATATATGAAAATTATGAATATGGGGACTTCTAAGGCACATTTTCGGGCACTCTTTGGGGCTATTTCAACATCTCCTCTTTTGGAACATTTGTCCCCGAATGTCAAAGAAATGTATATGAGAGACATAAACATCACAATTTTAGCCCACACAAGGATGCAACAATGCACTTAAACATCATTTCAAAATCTCATCATAAGTGTAAAATCATCATGAACTAGTCAATTTAAACATGAACATATGCAATGGCATGAGGGATGAACTTAAGACTTGAGATTATACCTTAAGCTTGAGCGGAGTGGAAAAGGTAAGGATTTCGCTTTTGCATGTCCGCTTCGGCCTCCCAAGTAGCACTTTCCACTTGTTGATTCCTCCGAAGGACCTTAACGGAAGTGACCTCAATGTTTCTCAATCCCTTCACTTGCCTATCCAAGATCTAAACTGAAACCTCTTAATAGGTCAGATTATCTTCAACAACACCCAAAGATCAAGAGGTACAACAGAATTCGGATGACCCATAAATTTCCTCAACATGGACACATGGAACACCGAATGAACCAAATCCGTCTTACTAGGTAGTTCCAATTCATAAGCTAGGTTGCCAATTCTCCTCATTACCCTATAATGACCCACATATCTTGGACTCAATTTCCATTATTAGCAAAACAGACCACACCCTTAATGGGTGACACCTTCAAGAAGACCCAAAAACTAACTTTGAATTCAAGGTCTCTTCTTCTCTCATGGTTCCAACAAAGCTACATCATCAACCTCAAACCAGCCAATCGGTGATCTACAATGCCTACAATAGAGGTCCTCAAAAGGAGCTATACCGATGCTAGAATGATAGCTCTTGATGTAGTCAAACTTAATCAATGGAAGTTGATCATCCCAACTACCCTTAAGCTCCAACACACATGCTCTAAGAATATCCTCAAGGGTTTGGATGGTCCTTTCAGCTTGGCCATCTATTTGAGGGTGGCAGGCTATACTAAGCTTAACTCTTGTACCAAGACCCCTTTGAAAAGACCTCCAAAATGTGGTAAATTGAGCACCATGATATGATATGATTGACAAAAGAATCCCATATAACCTTACCATGTCATGAATGTATAACCTTGCATAATATTCAGCATCATATATGGTCTTAACCTGTAGAAAGTGAGCCGATTTTGTCATCCTATCAACCACAACCCAAATGGAATCGAAACCTTTCTAGTCTTGGGAGACCCAACCACAAAGTCCATATTTATGTCTTCCCACTTCAAAGTAGGAACCTCAATGTCTTGGGTTATGCGATCAAGCTTTTGATGTTCGGCTTTGACTTGTTGACAACTATGGCAATCGAAAACGAATTTGGCAATGTCCCTCTTCATGCCTCCTCACCAATACACATCCCTCAAATCTCTATACATTTTGGTGGAACCGGTGTGGATAGAATAAAAGATTTATAGGGCTCATAAAGGATTTTCTCCCTCAAACCATCAACATAAGGCACACACAACCTACCTTGGTACCTAAGGCACCATCTCCCCCCCCCCCCGGGCGCAATCCCTCCCCTTGCCCCCCCTCCCCTCGGCCCTA